>PVJI01015346.1:0-41417 GCA_004026765.1 Micronycteris hirsuta | reverse complement strand
GAAAACTTACTTGAACAAATAATGAAGGAGAACTTCCCCAAGCTGGTGAAGGAAATAGATTTTCAGGAAGTCCAGGAAGCTCAGAGAGTCCCAAAGAAGTTGGATCCAAAGAGGAACACACCAAGACACATCATAATTACATTACCCAAGATTAAAAATAAGGAGAGAATCTTAGAAGCAGCAAGAGAAAAGGAGACAGTTACCTACAAAGGAATTCCTATAAGACTGTCAGCTGATTTCTCAAAAGAGACCTTGTAGGCAAGAAGGGGACGGAGAGAAGTATTCCAAGTCATGAAATGTAAGGACCTACATCCAAGAATACTCTATCCAGCAAAGCCATCATTTAGATTGGAAGGGCAGATAAAGTGCTTCTCAGATAAGGTCAAGTTCAAGGAGATCATTATCACCCAGCCTTTATTATATGAAATGTTAAAGGGATTTATATAAGGCATGGAGGGATATCAACAGGGAAGTGGTAGGGGGAGAGAGGGGGAAAAGGTGCAGAGAATAAGTAGCATAGATGGTAGGTAGAAAACAGACAGGGGGAGGTTAAGAATAGTATAGGAAGTGTAGAAGACAAAGAACTTATGTGTATGACCTATGGACAAAAACTAAAGGGTGGGGAATGGGGGGATGGGGGTGGAGGGGAAGAAAGCGGGGAAAATGGGACAACTGTAATAGCATAATCAATAAAATATATTTAAAAAAGTAAATAAATAAAAATAAAGAGCTTTTTAAAAAAAAAGTTTGTCATTATTGCCCGGCTGGTGTAGCTCAGTGGATTGAGCACAGGCTGGGAACCAGAAGATCCCGGTTCGATTCCCAGTCGGGGCACATGCCTGGGTTGCAGGCCGGGTCCCCAGTGAAGGCCATGTGAGAGGCAACCATACATTGCTCTTTCTCCCTCCCTTCTCCTCTCTCTAGAAATAAATAAATAAAATCTTTAAAAAAAAAAAAAGTTTGTCATTATTTACAATGAAGTCATTTTAATGGTGTCAGTGCAACTGGTCAAACACACATTATTGACAAAGTAACTTGATGGTGATTTTTCTCAGCCCTCTATGAAACTGCATTTATCAAAAATTACAACTTTTTTTTGGTATATATACCTACTCATTTTGTTTCACTTTTATAACTTTATACCTATGATAAATAAATCCAGTATAAATTCACTTAATTAAAAAGTGGAAATTTGGAACATTAGCTCACTAAATCACTAAGATCGATCATCACATATTAAGAAAATCTTGCCCTGGCTGGTGTGGTGGCTCAGTGGATTGAGTGCCAGCCTGCAAACTAAAGAGTCACCAGTTCAATTCCCAGTCAGGGCACAGGCCTGGGCTGTGGGCCAAGTCCTCAGCAGGGAGTACACAAGAGGCAACCACACATTGGTGTTTCTCTCCCTCTCTTCCCCTCTATAAAAATAAATAAATAAACTCTTTTTTAAAATCCTAATATTATTGCACAGAGTTTTCGGTTTTAAATAAATAGGTTTTTAAAAATAACTTCCCACTGTTTAAATTCAAAATAAAAATGCAAAATCATTAATGGTTTCAAACAAGAACAATACTCATATCCTTGTCCCATGAGAGAACTCAACTTACCTCATCCCCCTTCAAAATCTCAGTGCCATCAAGTTCACGGGTCTGATTTGTCTTCATTGATACCTCTCTCTCGAGGCTGGCTAATGTCTCTTTTGTTTCCTGAAGTTCCTCAGCTTTTGCTTCTTTTTTACGAGAAATAATGGATGCCTAATACAGCATTAAATATGAATGTAAAATAAAACACATACAATCAACTTTCTGTTAAATTATGAAATTACCTACTTTTTAGATTTTATTGTGCTAAAATTTCAATATAAGGTTGACTTGTCCTAATCTATACTACTACTTATCATCACCAGATATGTAGTATGAGTTTGCAATGTGTGTGAAATATCAACTGAACAACATTTTTGGAAGACCAAAGCACTGAAAATATAGGGAGTATCAGCAAAGAAATACAAATGCAGTAATAATAAAAGCATTGAAATCTTAAGTGATACCCAAATGCTAATGAAAGTACAGTCCAGGTAAGTAAATAGAAACTAATATAAGTCTAATGCTTTTCTGCATGGTGGATTTCCTTTCATTGGAAGAAGACAGGATGTTTTCTTTTCAAACCTACAACACAGGTTATCTTACCTGAATTCAATATCCATACTTTAAAAATGAAAGGTTAAAGCATCTATTATATTTGAGGCCTGCTGATAAAAAATGCACGTTCAAAGTCATATACCTAACTTGCTAGAATTATGCAAATGTTTGCACAATCCAAATGGTTGCTGTTGTCATGAACGCAGCATTTTATATTCATTAGCAGCTGTTGGGGCATTTCCTTTCATGAATCGACGCTGTACCAGCCGAGGAAGAACAATAGTCAAACCATCTCCTAAAGTGAAATGGTGTATTTTCTTCAATGTGACTGGAAGAGGGGAATCTCTAGTGCAAACCTTTAAAAACATTCAACTGTCCTGCCTGTTAAAAAAAAATGAAAAGACAGGTGATGAAGGAATGTTTCTCTCTAGAAGTATGCCCGCTAAAAAATGAGAAGGAGCCCTGGCTGGTGTAGCTCAGTGGATTGAGCGCGGGCTGGGAACCAGACGATCCCGGTTCGATTCCCGGTCAGGGTACATGGCTGGGTTGCAGGCCAGGTCCCCAGTGAGGGCCATGAGAGAGGCAACCATACATTGCTGTTTCTCTCCCTCTCTTTCTCCCTCCCTTCTCCTCTCTCTAAAAAGTAAATAAATAAAATAAAAAAAAAATGAGAAGGAATGATAAGAGTTTCAGAGTTGTAGAGGAATTGATGGTGTACTTCCTTAACATGATAATATATATATAAACCTCAGCCCAAGTTAGGATCTTACTTAGTAGAGAAATTTGAAGGTATCTTCCACTAAAGTCTGGAACGAGATAAAAATCCCACTACCACCACAACAATTTAATACTGTGTTGAAGGTACTTGTTCATACTGTTAGAAAAGAGAAACCAATAGAAACATAAGAATCTGAGAACAGCCCAAGTGCCCATCAGTAGATGAGTGGATAAAAAAGCTGGTACATTTACAAAATGGAAAACTATGCAGTTGTAAAAAAGGGGAGTTCTTACCCTTTTCGACAAACAGAGTAGATGGACCTGGAGATTATTATGCTAATCGAAATAAACCAGTCAGAGAAGGACAAATACCATGTGATCTCACTTACATAAATGTGGAATCTAATGAACAAAACAAGACCAGAGGCGTGGATACACTGAACAAACTGACAGATCTCAGAGGGAGGGGGCTGGCGGGGACTGAAAGAGATTAGTCAAAGATCATAAATGCATATGTGCATAGCCCATGGACACGGACAACAGTGTGGTGAAGGCTGAAAGAATGAGGGTTGGGTGGAGGGGGGCAAAAGAGGGGAAAACAGGGGACATCTGTAATAAGGTCAAGAATTTTAAAAAAAGGAATTTTCATAGCATATGATGATATACCTAAAAAGCCAAGAAAATCTATGGAAAAATTATAGTAAACAAATTAATAGCTTTTATGGACAAATACATTGATCAGAGGACACAGGAAAGAAAAGCCCTCATGTATAAAAGTAAAAAATTAAAAAGGTAGCATGAATTCAATAAGAGAAGCTCCAAACTTAATGAGGAAAAACAAATGAACAAATGGAGAGACATATCATGTTCTTACAGGAAGCATCAGTATATAAAGAGTTAAGTTCTGAGGTAATTGATAAATATAAAATAATACCCAAATTTTTTAATTATTTTTTTTTCTAGAGCTTATTTACAAGTTGAGAATAAAGTTTATTTGGCCCTGGTTGGTGTGGCTCAGAGGATTGAGTGCCAGCGTTCAAACCAAAGGGTTGCTGGTTTGATTTCCAGTCAGGGCACATGCCTGGGTTGCAGGCTGGGTCTCCAGTTGGCGGTATGTGAGAGGCAACCAATTGATGTAGCTCTCACACATTGATGTTTTTCTCCCTCTCTTTTTCCCTCCCTTCCCTCTCTCTAAAAATAAATAAATAAAATCTTTAAAAAAAAAGCTTATATGGAAGAACATACAAACAAGAATTGAAGGAAAACCCTGAAAAAGTAAAGCAATTGGGGGTCAAGGTAGCTACTTTTATTAGATACTAGAACCTGATGATAAAGTTTCTATAAATGAAACTGTCAATATGGGTACATAAACAGATAGGCAATAAATAGAAAATCTAGAATAAATCCAATAGCATTTGTACATTTATAGTAAAATAAAGACAGACCTTTCAGTTCATAAGAGAACACAGCCCGAGGTGTAAATTACACCAGAGGGCCAAGACTGCTAGAGCTTATGGACACACAAAGTTTACTGAACTCTCTTGTCTACCTTTGCATGTGGTTCGAATTTTCCACTACAAAATGGTTTTTAAAAATTCTAACACCCTTGCCCTGACCGTGTGGCTCAGTGGGTTGAGCATCATCCTGCAAAGCCAAGGGCTGACAGTTCAATTCCCAGTCAGGGTACATGCCTGGGTTGTGATTTCAATCCCAGGTCAGGGAAGGTACAAGAGGCAACCAATCAATGTTTCTCTCCCTGTTTTCCTCCCTCCCTCCCCCTCTCTAAAAATAAATAAACAAAATCTTAAAAAAAAAATTGTGCCCTGAATGGTGTGGCTCAGTGGGTTGGGTATCGTCCCACAAACCAAAGGGTTGCAGGCTCAGCTGCAGGTCAGGGCACACGCCTGGGCTGTGGGCCAGGTTCCCCCATTGGTGAGGCAACCACACAATGTTTCTCTCCCTCTCTTTCTCCTTCCTGTCTCTCTAAAAATAAACAAATAAAATCTTTTTTTAAAAAACTGTAACATCCTTGAATAATGCTCTGTTATGTAGCTTAGCATTTCCTGAGGTCACACAATGCTTTTCACACCAAACTGCTTTTGCCTGGGTTATTTTCAGATAACCCACTGCTTTCATCTCAATCTTTTCTCTAGAAATACATAACCTATACCCTCATAATCTAATAGTTGTGGATAAAATGATAAATGCCTTAGCACTAAAATTAGTTCTATTCTTACAAACTAACTCTAAACAGGAAACAATATATTGCCTTTAATTCATTTAAGATTATAAACATTTTTATTTAAATCACTTAAGGTAACCTTTCATTTAAACAATCAAATTCCACACTCACAGACATAAACAAAAACAGCTTTATCATCACAGCTGGCAGATGTGAAGGAAACTGGGCATTATCGGGTATACTGCATTTCAAATTTGAACACACGTCTTTTGTGGCTTTTCCAGGAATTCCCTGTTATAATCTGGAGATTGGCAATGATATAGGACAACACCTACTCTTTCTTTTCTCGTTCTCACTTTAACACTAGAGATCACATAGCCTGTGGTGTGTGCAGAGGTGTTCAGAGCTCAGTGAGGGGGCAAAAGTACGGTCTTACCTGCTGCCTATATAGTGAGAGTTTGCCCTCAATTGGCTCATTTCTCATCATTTTCTTTTCAATCAGCTGATTGATCTGTGTGTTTATTTCATTTATCTGAAACAGTATAGAAATAAAAAAGATTAAATCTCTCCCTAAGATTACCTAAAGTAAGGGACAACTAGCCAAACCAAACTTTGAATTTACAGTTCTATTACTAGTGATTTGACAAGAGGAACAGTTCCATTAATGTTAGGAGTGGGTTGTTGTGATTTCTTTTAGAAATAATTAACATTTCATGGCTCATGATAAAAATATTTACACATTACTACTTATATGAATCTAACCATCCATGTCTAAATTATCCTGAAGTATTCAGCATGAAATATTTATACATTCTAAAAAAGACAATTTCTGAAAATCTGAAGTTATCCCCTCGCCTAGGTGGTGACTTTCAAGTCACTGCAAGTGATAAAGCAAATGCAGACTAACAGCCCCTGGGGTTTGTATAAGGAAGTCATGAACCCAGCTGGGAGGTGGCATGGATGACACCCAAAACCCTCCTGTTCTAATGACCTGCGATTTCCACAGCTGTCGTGTGTCCTACTCATTAATCTGGACCTTTCCCAATGTAATAACACTGAACAAGGCCAATGGAAGCATACAGTCTCTCAAAAAGTTTTTTAACACATTTCGTACCGCATAGAAATCTCTAAGACATACGCCAGGGACCGCAGGTTTTTGGGCAAACTGCACATTAATTAAATCATCTTGTGCTGTGGTCCTTAACAGATGGCGCGCGAAACACGAGACAACTTGTGAGCGGTACGAAAAGTGTTTAAATTACATGGCTTTCAGTATATCTATCTATACTTTGAAAAGACTAGAGTTCTCCTGTTAATTCTATGACATTAAATATGAGCCAAATCTGACCTGAACATCTAATTTTCATAAGCAAATTAAAAGAAAAAAATAATCAAAATTATGTATTTAATTTTGGTGGCTATTAAGCACACTAAGTGATTAGCAAGTCAAAACCTTTCAATTTTCTTGATATTTGTTAAAAATACACATCTGATTACTATTTTATTTCTAGGGAGCAAAAATGTCATAATACTGATGATACCAGGTTTCAAAGAGCATTATAAGAAAGTTTAGTAATTCCAAAGCTAGCATAAAAGGCTAATAAATATATTTGCTTTAAATATAAAATTGCTATAATATTATTCTTAAAAATAAAAATGATATTTAAAAATTGCCCACTAATTATTCTGAATACATAATATTAGCCAGCTATATATACTATGAATACATAAACCTATGCATCTATCACATGCATTAATTTATATATCCAAGTTACTTAGCTTCCTAATCAGGTGACTAGGTTTTTATAACATCATGCATATTAAGTAACGGCATTACATGCTATAATTCTGCATAAAGAGCAACTTGTCCCCAGAGCTACCAGCTCTTAGCTCAGGTTAACTTAGAGCCAAGAGTAGGACACTATGGAAAGCAGTTCATGTAATTTTCACAGGACTGGGGATGAGATAAAATTGGGAGCTATAAAAAGATGACTGCCACTTACTTTAGATTGAAGTTCAAGAAGATCAGAATGGCCCATAGCAGGCTCTGACACCACTTTTTGTAAAAAATGCAATTCTTTTTTCTTGTTCTCTAATTCTTTAGGAAATTTTTCAGTTACAATATATGAATTAAACTTTATCTCCTCTTCTAGTCTCTTCATTAAACCTTTGGAAATAAACAAAATGAATATTCAGCCCATGAGAATAGGTACAATGATATTCTATACATTTTAAAATACAAGACCTGGCCCTGGCTGGTGTGGCTCAGTGGATTGAGTGCCACCCTGAGAACAGAAAGGTCGCAGGTTTGATTCCCTGGGCATATGGCTGGGTTGTGTGCCAGGTCCCCAGTTGGAGGCGTGCGAGAGGCAATCTAGCAATGTATCTATTGTACGCCGACGTTTCTCTCCCTCAGTTTTTCCCTTCCTTCTCTAAAAATAAATAAATATTTAAAAAATAAAAATAATAAAATACAAGGCCTGTACAGTAGTGCAAAGCTATCAAAATACCCATATATCTATGTGCATAATATGTCCAAAAAGACTGGTCACAGAAGTCATTTGATATTAGAATGATAATGAAAAAGGACAATTTACATGGAAGAAATGTTTAAATAATGACAGAAAAAGTATATAGTATTACAATCTTTTCAAATTATCACCCAATTCTTTTACACTCAATAATATGCAAGAATAACATTTGCAAAAAAAGCCAGCAAGAGCGTGGGGAATATAATATAGTCAATAATGTCAAGAGAACTGGGGGTGGGGCCAGGTGGATGCTTGGGGCAGCAGGGGAACCAGTCTGTCAAATGCACGGTTTTCCAGGTTTTCCAGCCACTTTGCTGTACATCTGAAACTGGTGTGGAATGGTATTGAATGTGAACTGTGGTTGGAAAAGAAAAAAAAGCCAGATATATTGTTGGGTCACATTTTGCATTCTAGGTAAGAAATCCAAGAACCAAATGACAGCACAAGTGAAATCCAGGTTCTTTCTTCTATTTGTGGTCATTTACTCTTTTTCCTTTACAATACTTCTGAGGCAATTTTTATTTCTATTCTATTACTTCATAAGTGGTAACACATTACAATTTGTCAGCTTCAAAGCAATGCAGATATCATTAAAAGTACACATTAAAATCCAAAAAAGAAATTATCTACCTTCATTATCTACACTTCAGTTTTCCATGTTTGGTAAGTTTTGATTTTGTAAAGTATCAGTTTATAGTTAAGTAGCAACTTAAATTATATATTTAAGATTTCATAGTTTTCTTATTTTGGCAGAGTACACAAATATACACACAAAAAGATTTTCAGTAATGGTTTTGTTATAAATTCCCAGCCTAAAGAGCTTTTAAAAGTTTATTTCAGATCTTTCCATTACACATTTACAAATTCTGGCTTGACTTTTTAAAACACTGGATTTCCGGTTTAAGTAATCTACGTACGTAGATTGCATAATAAACCTGGCCTAAAGCCTTAAAATTATTTTTAGTTCTGTTGTGCTAACCATATATAAACGTAAAAACTTATTAATGGCAAATTCATGAGTTTTCCATTCATCCCTACAATTTCCCCCCTGATTTTTTAGGGACTGGGGAAAGAAAGGGAAGAGAAAGTGTTTAATGAATCACCCTATAATTATGCAGTCATTCCAATGTGGTTTCTGATTAAATCTACATCCTGGTTTCTCTGGCTATTAGATGACTAGTTTTTTCCATTTCCAAGTTCTTAAATGTACTGCGTGTAATCAGAGATGTAAGAAATCAAATTCTGCAATGCTTTAAAAGATTTAAAATTCTTAAGTATTGTTTTCCTTATTTAAAAAACCTTAAATAGTCTTTTCCTTACTTAAACGTTTCTAGTTCTAGAAAACACAAACTAACCTGTAGTGACAGCAAGCAGATCAACGGTTGCCTGGGGACGGGTGGAGGGGGAAAGGGACAGGAGGGAGACATGACAGAGGCACAAGGAAATGTTAGGGGTGATGAATATATTTACCTTGATTAGGGTGATGGTTTCAAAACTTATCAAGTGTATACTTTAAGTAGGTGCAGTTCTTTATTTGTCAATTTTACCTCAATAAAGCTGTTAAAACTCATGAAAATAGAATTCCCATATTTTAAATTCTTCTCTTAAAAATTTGAACTTAGACCTTGAAAAGTAGTCATATGTTTTTATGCAGTTTTTAAAAAATAATCTTTTGAAATTCTGGTCACTAAAATCTCAGCAAACTTTTTTTTTTAATTAAAAATCCCTGAAAACATCTCACTGATCCTACTATAATTGAACGAATAGATTCTTTTATGTAATAAATGTCACAAATATATAGAATATCAAGATGAATTTGAATGCTTTATAATATGGCTGTTACTCTGAAGAAATGCAAATTACATTGTTACACTAAAAATAATTTTTAGCCCTGGCTGGTGTAGTTCAGTGGATTGAGTGCTAGCCTGTGAATCAAGGGGTCACCAGTTCGATTCCCAGTAGGGGCACATGCCTGGGCTGCAGGCCAGGTCCCCATTCGGGGGGTTGTGAGAGGCAACCACACAATGATGTTTCTCTCCCTCTCTTTCTCTCTCCTTTCCCCTCTCTCTAAAAATAAATAATAAAATATTTTAAAAAATAATTGTTATATTACTTAAGTAAATAGAAACTTTTTACAAACCTTTTTGTTACTGAAGAATTTAGATGGACCTTATTAAACTAAGTGCCTGGATCAATGAACATCTGCTTCACCTATTCTTTTCCTAAGCTGTTGGATACAACCTGTAAATTGTTTCCCAAGATGTCAACAAAGCAAGAACTTTAACTTCCTGCTCCCCATTCCCTGTCCACTCACAAAACATACGTATTACATACATAATACTTTATTTTTATACTTCAACCATTTTTCCTTACATGACCCCCCTCCTATGGGTGGAAAAGATCATGCTGTCCCATGCAGGGTTAAGGTCTTTACTCGCACCTCCCAAGTCCTTACCAGACTCCTTACTGAGCGCTAGCTATGTGTGATCTAGTGTGTAGGGCCTGGAAACAGAAACACCAATTATGACTTGGTGACTCTCCTGGAGTTTAGCTGAGTCAGAGGTAGATATGTCAACAATTAAGACATTGTGGTCACTGTTATAAAACATTCAATACAATGTGGGGGGTACAGCTGGGGCAAACAGGGAAGGCTGTTATCATTTTCCACCTTTTCCTCCTGAAACTGCAAATCTTCATTTGTCTCACTCTTTCCTGCAGCACATGAATGCCATGCCACCACCCTCCTGCAATCCAGGCACGGTGCTGTCTCCTTCACTCACCTGCACACTCCCTTTCCTGCTCTCTTTTCGAAGACAAGCAGCCTTTATCACTACTTCATCTGCAGTGTGCTCAGCCTACTATCTTTATGTTCTTTCAGGTCACTGCACCTCGGAATGGAATGTCTTCCACGCCTTCACCTTTCCATCTTTAACATACCTCAGTGGCCACCACGTCCAGGAAGCCATTTGACTCTGCATTAGCATTTGTTCTCAGAAAACGCTGTGCTGAGCTCCATCAGTATATTCATACCCCTGCAAGTTAACTGCCCACTGCTGGTCATTCCTCCATTATGCTGTGAGCACTTTATAGAAATATTTTGCTTCCTACTCCTAACACTTACCATAGTATCTGACATGCAAGAGATGATCAATAAATACTGAATTAATGGACTGTTGGTTTGAGCTGATTATTTTTATTAGTACTTAACATGCAATTGATTTTACTGTTTAGCAGCATCTACTAACATATTACTTATGTTAATATTTTAAAACAACATCCCAAGAGATGCCCCACACAAAACTTTGTCCATTTTATCACTAAATAAACAATTATGCATTTCCTGGCCCAAATAATTTCTATTTAGACTAGAAAGCCAAAGCAAAATAAAGACTATCAATTCAAGTTAAAAAATGAAATATTACTATTACTGTACATATCTTTGGATATTCTGTTTTAGTTGCCAGAATTAAAACATAGTAGCAAGAAATATTTAACCTAATAAAATTAAGGATGACATATATTGCAGAAACACATGGTTAGGACGTATCTGAAATGGTGTTAAACTGTGCTGATCAGCCAACTATTTAATGGGGTTCTTTTGAAGATTCATCTTAACTTTTTACAGTAAAGATGTGAATGGCTCTACATCAAATCCAAAGAACATATACCAAAAAGATATACATTATATATACTATGGAGAAAAAATCATAAAAATTATTATTTTATTTTGTCCTGAAATTTAACATTAAAAAGTGAAAACTCAGTAAATAAAGAATCAAATGACACCAACAACTAAATGAATGCGACTTCCAGGTATTGCTTGAATCTGAATTTACAATGACCGAGAGTAAGAGATTCTGTAGAAAACCACTAGGTAACAGGTATTAACAATTTATCTTTTAGGGAGTACTGTACTGGTTTCTTTTTTTTTTTTTAAGATCTTAATTTTTAATTTATTTTTAGAAAGAGGGGGAGGGAGGGAGAGAGGAAGAGAAACATCAAATGGGAATTGGTTGCCTCTCACCCTACCCCATCCCGTTCCCCCAAGTGGGAATCTGGCCTACCACCCGGACATGTGCTCTGACATTCCACTGTATGGATGGACCACATTTGGTTTATTCAATCATCAGTTTACGGACATTTGGGTTGTTTCTACTTTTTGGTTATTATGAGTAATGCTGCTATGAAATTGGTGTACAAGTTTTTGTGTGGACATATGTTTTCTTGGGTAGATATTTAGAAATGAAATTGCTGGGTCATGGTGTAATTCTGTTTAACATTTTAAGGAACTGCCAAACTGTTTTCCAAAAGAGTTGCCCCATTTTCTATTCCTACCAGCAACATCTGAGGGTTCCAATTTCTCTACATTCTCACCAGCACTTGTTTGTCTTTCCTTATTACGGTCATTCTACATGTTGTGTCTTAGAGTGTAATATTTCATGGAGTACCAGAGAAAAATGGATTAACCCTCTCACAGCTGGATGTTGACATTGGAATACGTCTCCAATACCTATCAGAGCTGTGCACTGCTCTTCCAGTTTACATGGCCTCCCTCCTAAGGAACAAAAATACTTCAAAAATGCCTAGGGTTGGTTCAGTGGTGTAACCTGGGATATTGGAACAATTTATCCTCTGTGTAAAGCTAATGTGACAACAGAGATCCCCATGTCATTAGCACAACCCTAAACATATGAAAAACACTCAGTTTTAAGGGCCCAGCATTTTATTCTTGGTCTTTATAGTCCTGGTTTAAAACGATTCACATTTTTTCTCCATCCATCTTTTTTCTAACATGCATCCTAAGTACTTCATGTACTCCCAAACTACTGAGCCACCCCCTCACAATGGTTTTCATTACATTCACCCTCTGACAAAGCACTGAAGAGGAATTTAAAACCCCAGGTAAAAATTAAAGATGTCTGCATCAGTGCTCTCCTTCATTAGCTAGAAAAGGACACTCCAAATGATAATTCTCCTTAGTTGACTGCTTTAAGGAAGACTACTGATTTAAACTAATAGTCTCTGATCACCTGTATCATCTAATAATTTCCACTTACTTTCAGGCTTTGCATCTGCTGCTGCATGGCGCATAATTTTCAGCTGGTTTTGTACTCTTTGCAGTCTCTGCACTGCATGAAATAGCTTTAAAATAGAATTAGATCCATTACTTGCTTAGTCTAGTGAAACCTACCACTCATACAGATAACGAAAATGTAAGTTCCATAAAATTCTTGTCATACAAAAGGAACAAATAATAAGAACTAAGAAAATTACTATGTTAAATCCCAAATGTAAATGGTTCCCTCAATACCCTTTCATGTAAAACTTTTTTAAAAAGAGCTTTCAGAAATTAAAAAATATATATTTTCTGAATTTGGTGATCAAGGAAAAATACTTGTTAAAGAAATATATGTACCAGGCTTTTCTTGTTATAACATGGTTTTTCTTAACTTTAAGGAATGCAAGCTTTCTCACAAATGATCTCTTCGGATCAGAACCGGTGCAAGTAACCGCTCAGGGCCAGGCAATGCAGCCTACTGCTGAAGTGGAATTACCGTGATGCCAGGCGAGTTCTAAGAGAGCCAAACAGCTGCCCATTTAGAAGGAAATGGAGCTGATTTGAACTATATTTCTAATGTATAAGTCTATTCAGTTTTAAGAATGACTCTTAACAAAATAAAAGTAATTTATTTTCTGACCAAATTATTTTTTCTTGAAGTCGAAGTCTACAAATGGGGATTGTGAGTGTTTTAGAGCCTTTTCCTGACTTGCTTCTTCACCACTGAAGTAAAGTGGAGGGGATACTGTGATCAGTGGGGTAGAAAGGAGGTTACCATAGCCCTAGAATCTCAAGACACCCTTGAGAAATTCCGGAAGTTTTATCAGCAGTTAACCTTACTGCTTAACATTACAATGAATATTCTGTAATATTGGAACGACATGAGCCCAGCATAAGCCAAGATAGTGTACTGAGCACAGAACCCCAAGGGTGGCATTGCTGTTGCTGTTGGCACCACAAAATACTCTTAAAAGAGTATTCCATCATGTTCACAAAGGGAACATGAACTTTTTTTTTAGTGCATATTATTTTATTTAGTTATTAACTTTTTTTATTGTTGTCCAAGTACAGTTTTCTGCCTTTTCCCCTCACCCAACATGAACTTCTAAAATGATTCTTTCCTCACATTTGAATTATCAGAAGGAACTATTTCTTTCATCATGAGAATATAAACTTTTATATGGATACCTGATTCTTTTGTTCCTGTTTCTGTTGTGCAAGAAATTCTTCCCTCTCTTTTTCAACTCGAAGTTGCCTTGCTATTTTAAGCATCTGTTGATGATTCTGAACTGTCTCCACCTACAGTAAGGGAATAAGAAGTACATGGTACAGTAAGGTTTAAGGAAGCCATTAGCATGTCACATGACTCAGACATCCACTTATCATTTCCTTTGGTAAATAGTACTCCCCAGAGATGACAGTAAAGCTCTGGACTCCAGGCCCTTAAAGGTTTTGGGCCATTGCCTAGGGAGATTCCCTTTCAGTCAGTGCTATTTGAGTCCATTCTTAGATGTAAACCCATGCCTTGCTTAATCTTTATTTGCATTCCTAAGTCTTTGCTAGTGCTTAACACTTGGGGCCAGAGCCTTACAGTGCTAATTCTTGCCTTACCCTCTTCTTCAAACGTTCAACTCTCTTAATGAGCTGGTCCTTTTCTTCCTCCATTGCACTGATATCCTAAAAAAGTAGTCAAGAAGACATAATAAGAAAAAGCATTCTTCTAGAATTCAGATAAGGTTTTTAGATAATTATGCATCTATCGTTTTTATCACTTATTACCAGAGCATTAGGGAACAAAGATCCCAGCTGGGATGACGGGCATTTATATTCTCCCCACCCCCAGGGTTCCTTAAGCACGGTAATTTATGTGGCAGCTTGGCAGCTTTTCAAGAAAAGCAACTAAAACAGGTTATAAGGTAGCAAGGTAAAGCTGCCAGCCAGCACACTTGTGTTCTGATTCCAAATATGGGCACATGATTTTTCAAAAATCTTCTATCATGGGAAGTGTGCAGGTCTAAAAACACGAACAGCTGCTGACATCCTATCCGCTGTTAAATACCACACTACATATTCTGCCAATATTCCATCAAAATTATTTTTAAGGCTATGGTATTTTCAAGACATAACTTTGTGTCTGGTTTTGTCAATTAACAAATTCCTCCCTAAAAATAAAGACTTCAAAAATAAAGCACCTTCCTTTTAACCAGTTCCATAATATTTTCTAAAGAAAACAAACAAACAAATCCTTCCTAAACCTAAAGTACTAATAACCTAACCAGCACTGCAACACTAAAAGGAAAACTATATGTGTCGTTGGTATTGATAGAATTTGGGGAAACAGGTACCTTACTCACTGCAGTTGGCACTGCACTGAAGAACAATATCAAAAGTCTTAAAATATATGTGCATACCTTCTAGCCCAGTAATTCCACCTCTGGGAATTTGTCCTAATAATATATGAATGAAAGGTCACTGACTTCTCTATAAGAACTCTCATAGTTGCTAATTATATCTAAAATTTGGAAATTATCCAAATGTCTGAGTTATTATTAAATAAATTATGTTGTGATACAATGAAAGCCATTAAAAATTATACAAAAGAATGTTTAATGACATGAGAAAAAGGCATGATATGAAATCGCTTGAAAGAAACGGATTACAGCATTTATGTATTGTATGATACCCAGGAAAAGATTTAAATAGAGTCACTAAAATGCCAATAGCAGTGATCTCTAGAGCATGGGATTTTAAGTGAATTATTTTCTACTTATTAATTAATCATATTTTCCACAAAGAATATGTCCAAAATCCGTCCTTTGCTAGGAATGAATGAAATTGAAGTTACAGGCCCCGTTTTATCAATTTGGCGTAGTCGCACGACATGAGAGAGAGACAGCAGGTGGACACCCGTCACTCTTCTTCCACACCACGCTCCAGGTAACTTACTGGTCTTTCTCCCCCACTAGATGTGAGTCATTCTAATGCATTCAACAAACTCTTATAGCAACTTCTAATGTTTTCTGATTGAAGGAGAAGATAAAGATGGCATTGATAACTCAGGAATTCTAAAACTACAAAATTCATGAAAGTGAGAATCAGCAGGTGTTTGGGGACAGAACTCGCCTGGTGAGATTGTGAGTATTTTTTGGAGAGCATTAAGTAACGTGCATCAAAAATCCTAAAGGTGCTCTTCCTCCCGGGAGCCCGCCTGTGCCTTTCCCTTCCCCTCCTCCTCCCTCACAAGTGCACATCTCCTAAATTCTAAGGGACCCCAGGAGATTCGCAACCAGGGGAGCAATGGGCAGCGGCAGCACTGGGGCTAGCCCACTGAATCTGTCCCCAAGGCCCCTTTCCTCTGACTCTCCAGCGAGCTGACAACAGCTCTGGCCTGGCTCACTTCCTTCCCTTAACATTTCTAGAGAGACAAAGCAGCTCTGCCTAGGCTCTCACCTGTTGCTGCTTTTATCCTAGGCTTTGCCTTGTTTCACTGGCAAATAATAAATGTACTCTCAAAAAAGAAAGTTCTAAAAAATTTCATATGTTTTAGTAAATAATTCCATTTCTAGAAATTTATGCTAAAGAAACAATCACAGATATACAAAAATAAATTTATGGAGAAGATAATCACAGCATTATCTAAAACAGCAAAAAAATGAAAACAAAAATCCAAAAACGGTTAAACTATCCACACTATGGAATATTATTTAGTCATTAAAAATCATACTGTAGAAAGATAACAATAGGAATATATTCATGACATAATGATTTAAAAAGCAAGATACAAATAATTAAAGATAGCGTGATACCTCCCAACACACACATAAGAAACCTGAAATGATAAACAAATGTTAACAATTGGACAATTTATCTTCTTTGTTCTTTTCTGCTTTCTATAATATATATCAGATACTTGTAGCTTATCTATCTATATCTATATAAATATATATATTAGAGACTCAAAACATAACCTTTTAAAGTCCACGGTAGTGCTCTATACAGTACGTGAGAACTCACCGTGAATTTATCATGTCCTCACTAATTTGCTCAGTAAAGACCTAGCAAAGGTCCTACCGAAGAAAACCTGCCTTTTGCTATCACTGGTTTCCATATAATCTTAAGACTCACACTGAATTAATTAAAAGCAAAAATACTAAACATAATATTATTCAAATAAATAAATATTGTTATATTTTCTTTTCTTTACCCTTCTTATTTCTGCTGTAGAAAATCCAGATGTCTTAAGCTGCTCACATTCTTTATGCAAAGTTTTAAAGGCCTCCATCAACTCTTCATACTAAAAGAACAAGTTAGAAAATTACAAACTAATGACCACATCCAGAAGGCTTTTCATAATCAGGTTATCTATAAATTTACTTACAGTGATTACTTAAATCAGTATAAGCACAGCATTGAAAATACAGCCTGAGCATTCATATAGGACACAAAACAGTAGGTCTGTAAAGTGTGGTCAGTAAACACTTCTCCAGCTTCCTCTCTGGTTACTTTCCTGCCACACACTCTATATTCTGGCTAGCTGTGATCCTTTCAGTCCCTGGAACATTCCATGCTCTCACTCCAGTTTACAAATCTAGTCCCTCTGAGAATACTGTATGATTCCCCTCATCCCTACCCTGGATAACGCCCATTCATCCTTCAGATCTTAGCACTGATATCATTACCCTCACAGAAGACTTCTCTAGCCCTATGTCAGAGCGTCACAATATCAGAGTGGATATCACGTAGAATCACGACTGTCTAGTTCCTCACCTGTTTCCCTCCATTAGACAGTGAGAACCAGGAAGATAAGAAGAATCTCATTGATCACGTACACCTTTGTGTCCCTGGGGCCTACCAGAGCACATAATTCATATACATGTTAAATAAAAAGTATGTGAATGAATGAAGAAAATCACACTTATCCAAAGTTTTAAAAAAATAACACTTTTTGTGGGGAGGGACAGGAAATATTTTTTGAACTACTCATATCCTAAAAATCTATAAATTATTCTAAAGCTCTTTATTTAGAAAGAAAATATGCATTTTTATTAGGGTCTCTGCTAAATGAATGGCTAAATATGTAAGTCATTTTACACCTCAGATACGCTGCAGGAACAGTCTTTATTATCATGAATTCTTCCATTAATTAGGTGGGCATATTTAGTAAAAACTATTAATAAACTTCCTCCAGAGGAACTGGTTTTTATCAAATCGATGGCAGAGTATAGGGAGGAGAAACTGGTTCGCACCACACTTCTCTATTTCCTACATTATGTAAAGCCTTCCAAGGTGGTCACCCAAGCTGGGGCGGCTGCATTCTGCTGTTCTCTCCATGGCATCTACTGTAATGCTTCATACGCTATTTGTAGAAACACAGCTATCCCAGAACTGTCTTAGGGATCAATATTGACTCTACTTTGAATTACTGCCATGCTTACCCAAAATAACAAAATATATGGATGAAAAAAACATTTAGTTGTTTTGATTCAATCCAAATTTTGAGCACATACTATATAGAAGCAATTCTACAAAACCCTAGAAGCAAAAAATGATGGGTAAGACATGATACCTGTCTTTATAGACTTCACAACCTACTGGGAAAGAGACTGACAAGCTCTTTACAAAGCTGGCCCAATCCATCTATGCACATACTATGGAATAAAGAGCACACGGTGCTAAACAGAGGCACTGTTCTTTTAAAATCAAAGTCCTTTGAAATCTTAAGCCAGAATCCTCTTTTTCCAGTCTCTGATCAGCAATGTGCTTTTTTCTTTTAATTCTTACCCAAGGACATTTTTTCAAAACATCAATGTGAGAGAGAAACATCAATTGGTTGTTTCTTGTATGTGCCCAGACCGGGGATCTTAAGCACTGAGACTGGGAATTGAACCTGCAACCTAGGTATATGTCCTGACTGGGAACTGAACCCTCGACCTTTTGGTTACAGGGCAATCAACCAACAGAGCCACACAGCAGGGTAGCAACATGCTTTTAATCCCAGAACCCAGGAACCAGATCTGCAGAACCCTCAGTAGTCAAGAGCTTTAAGAGCTTAAGGCCAAACCCCAGGACTACCCCAAAACTCTGGCGAGGAAAGTGCACTGAAATTTCAAGTCCCTGGCCCTTTCTCTGTTTTCTGTCTGACTGGAAAGTCCTCTGAGATTGCCAGCTTAGCTTCCGTGCCCACACACTCTTTACAGGGACTCACCTATCCCAATCTGCCTGGAATACTGTCAATTTATATCTTTTGTCCTGGTGTAACTATTCTGATAGTCCTTTTTGCTCTGATTTGGATGACAAACTGTATAGTCATCTAACTGATCAGCAAAGTGCCCGGTAGTGCCCGGCATCCATCTCTACCTACAATTCTTAAGTATTAAATTATGCTAAAATCATTCATTTCAAGGGCTTTTTTTTTTTTTTTTTTGTCTATCCACATACCCCTATTACTGATTGGTATTTGCATACAAATGTCAATTTTTTTTTTTGATTTATTTATTTATTTATTTTCAGAGAGAGGAGAAGGGAGGGAGAAAGAGCAATGTATGGTTGCCTCTCACATGGCCCTCACTGGGGACCTGGCCCGCAACCCAGGCATGTGCCCCGACTGGGAATCGAACCGAGACCCTCTGGTTCCCAGCCCGCGCTCAATCCACTGAGCTACACCAGCCGGGCCAAATGTCAATTTTTTAATACAAGATTGCAGAAGAACATTACTTTTTGGTGTCACCTAAAAACACAGAGAGAGCAAAGAAACTAGAGAGGAGCATGTATTTGAATGTGTGCACCCTGAAACCCACTACAGACCATTTAAAATACTATCCATGTATTGAATACCTGTTTATTGGTATCAGCCACAGTTTCATCCTGAAGAAACTCACTTGGCACCTCAAGTTTTATTAAAAAACGAGCTAAATATGCTCTTTTCTTCAGTTCATTCGTCCTCTGAAGAAGCCAGTGGAGCACGGGGTAAATTACAGGCTTACTTCCAGTCACCAGACCCTGACGAAAGGTACTCCTATGAACACACACACACACAGGCCTGTGAGTAAACCACGGAGGTAACCTTTACTCATGAGCTGATTTACAATGCCAATTGCTTTCCATGACAATTTTAAAAAGATAAAACCAAGGCTATTCTAAGTCAGTCTGTATATTAACCATAGAAGTAAAACCAGGCCCTTAATATGTTACTGGAATATTTAGAAAGGTGGTGTTGCAATCATTAACTTGTACAGTCAGGCTTAATACCCCACTTCTTTGACTGGGTAGGCTTAAATTATTGTTTTTACCTAGGGCGGCACATAGATGAACGGAATAGTGGATCTGCCTGACTTTTTTGATTAGAAGAAAGAATTGACCCACTTAGAACTTCTGCATGCCAAAGTAACATTAAAAGTTCAAGATTATTTTGAATTTAGTGATGTTCCAAGGCCATTGACTTAGGGAGACCAGGTATTGCCTAGGAAGACTGCCTACAGCCTATGCTTTAGCTATTAAAACATTGTTTAAAGAAAACAACATGTAATAAAATTAATTAAAATAGAAAATGTCTCTAAATTTTTTTTTTTAAAGAAAGAAAGCAACATGCAATTAGATTCTTACATGTCTGTGGCATTTCCTGGAGGTTTGTATTTAAGAATACCAAGAAGGCTTAACATCCGTTTGGCTGTCTGCTCTGGCATCTCCTCTCTGATATCAACAACTTGCTAACAAATAAAGAAATTTAAAAAATATATTACTGTTGTATATACAAAGAACAATATTTAAACTCACAAAATTGTTCTGCTAGAGCATAACAAATTACAGTGGTCTCTTAATAAAACAGATTAAGTACAGAGGTCCCCAGATTCCAAGTGAGGGTGCACCAAGTCTGATCAAGATTCATACTAAGAGTGTCACTAGTAAAGTCTCTGTGCTGAGACATGAACTAATTTACAACACAATAAAGCCTTTTGTAAAAGCATTTTTATTCCTGGACCAAATCTATTTATGTTTGGAAGTAGAGAAATATTTTCTAAATAAAGTACAAGTAGATAATTTAATTTTTGAGGTAACAGAGAAATCTTCATGTTATTTTATTTATTTATTTATTTATTTATTTATTTATTTTTAGAGAGAGGGGAAGAGAGGAAGTCTCACACGCCCCCTGCTGGGGACCTGGCCCGAAACCCAGGCACATGCCCTGACTGGGATTTGAACAGGTGACCCTTTGGTTAGCAGGCCGGCACTCAATCCACCAAGCCACACCAGCCAGGGCAGAAATTTTAAAGATTATTTACAATTACTTTACAGGCATAAGCCTCGTAAAAATATGTCCAGAGAAGTTAACTAATTTGCCCAAAGCACAGATATTTATAGAGGCAGAAACTGGCTTCCCTGCGACCCTTTTCATCACAGAGAAAGAGGAAATGCTTACCTTTGGGTCAATCTCAGCCAGGACATCATTGAGAACTTGTAATAGTTGCATTGGCTCCAGGGAATCGAATGTGATTAGATTATAGTTCTTCCTAAAAGGCTCCTTGTTGAGATTGTCCACAATGAATTTGATTTGATCACTCATGATCAGGTCTTGTAACTTAAACTAAAGAGTAAAAATAGAGGGAAAAAGTCCTCAATACTGGTAACAAAAGTTCTGGGGGAAAAATCAGTACTAAGATCACAGGGAATAGGCATGAAAAATATAATGGAAAAGAGTTATTTTGTTGAAAGAAGTCAGAGTGTGAAGACTTTATTATGAATGCTGCAGTACACAGTTAATATTTGATGCCAAATGTTTCTGTATACTCATCTTGTGTGATAGAAGTCACCTGAATTAACATGGACAAATGAATAACAGTAAATTTTAACATCTCTTCTGTTAGCTCCACAACTTCTACCCAAGGGATAAAAACTTGTTAGATTACCGACATATTTCTAATTTAAAAAAAAAATTAGTAGCCCATGTTTTAAAATGGGGAGATATTTTTACATTAAAATCCAGATTTCTGGTCTCTTGAAAATCAGATCTGGCAACCCCGGGCCCACATTTTTGCATGGCCACACTCAACAGAAGCTGAGCAGAGGCTGGCTGCAAGCTTTAGCCTGGGTACGCTTTCTTTGGTTCGTTCTGGTTTCCTCCACCAAGCTCAGCCATGTAGGCTTGGACTCTGCCACCCTTGAGTCATTCAGGCCTTCGTTTCCTTTGCCTTCAATAACATAATAGCCTCATGTTTTCCAGTCTCTGCCTCTCTCATTCCAAATCATCTGTAGGCTTCTCATTGCCCACAAAAAAAAAGTCCAAACTTCTTGGGTTTTGCGTCTTTAAGATCTAGCTCAATTTAGCCTTTCCCAACTGTACCTTCAAACTGGTGCTTTTCACCCTTGGAAACTTCAGCAGACTGAAAAGGTCACCACTTCCCAGTTGTTCCACCTCTGCCTTCAGTTAACGCTGTCTTCCGGCCACTACAAGGACTGCTCTCCCTTCCCCCCTCTCCAGACATGCAAATCCTAACCGTTTTCCAAGCCCTACCCTCCAAAGGCAAGTCCCTCCAGGAAATCTTAGGCTACCCACCTTGTTCTGCACCAGAATAACAGAGCCTACCTTCCCAGTCGGCCACACCTTACCCACACGGCTCTCCTGCAGTCACTTTTCTATTTTACACTAGATACTTATGTACTTTTTCTCTTCTCTGCTAAACTGTAAATTCCACGAGAATTTATCTGTGACTAATTCCATCTTTGAATATCCACTGCATCTAAAACAGTGACTGCTCCTACTGGACTGAATTTGTTCAGAGGTCCAAGGCCAAAAAAACCTCCACAAGCTAAGTGCAACATATCATAACTTTAAAAAACTGGGTATCTGATTATTTAGCAGCTGAAGAGCTTTACCAAGGTTCCTAGCGTCTCCTGCATGCAGACATCACTTGTTTAGTATGGGAAGAAACAGTAGAAAGTTTGTGGGGAGGCAATTCTTTTTTAACTAGTGATTTTATAAAATGAATTTTAAAATGAACTGCTAAAGAAAGAAATAAAGAATTACTTTAGTGATCCCTAACACTTTTAAACCATGAAACGGATAGATGTTCTTTTACCCAAGACATTAGCTGGGGCAGCACGCATCTTGCTCTGAAATAGGTCTCCTAAATTGGGTGGGTGGAGCTGGATATTTAGAAAACATCAAAATGTGAAGGCATTATATTTCTCCATAATTATGATAAATTCATAAATAAATAATTATTATTGGTAACTATAAGTCAAAAGAAAGTAGAAATGATAACCAATGTGTGGTATGAATTTGAGGTTTTCTTTATGTTGTAAAAAAAAACTTGACCTAAATTAAGTAAAAATCCACGTTGGAGATGCAAGTTTTCCGATGCAAAAAGTATTTTAAGTGAACGTCCACACCATAACCTTCACACACATATATATTTTTCAATGATTTCGAAATTAAATATATATTTATAGCACACATACACACATATATTTTTCCTTTAAAAAAAAAAAAAAAACAAGCAAAAAAAATCCCAAAACCAGAACACAACACTTGTGAACGTTACCAGGAGAGGAAAAGAAACTAGTTGGGTTTCCCGCTAGCAGTCGACCAGCGTTTTTCAGGACAAAGATGTGCTGAACAGGTAGGCAGCCTATGCCCAGTGGGCTCTGTGCTCCAAAATTAGCAAAAGCAATTACTCTCCCTCTTCCAGCGGAAAGTTGCCACACTAATTCACCAGCACTTACCCTCAAAAGAACCCGAGGGGGTGGGGTGGGGGCAGAAATTAAAATCAGGGCGTGCGTTTATCTGGCACAACTCGGGACAGGAACCACGCCGCCCTGGTCTAAAGCTGGCTCGAGCGCTGGCCAGCAACCTCGTAGGATTCCCAAAAATAGTGTCCCCTCCCCCCCCGCCGACCTCGGGCGGGCTCGGGAGAGGGGACAGGGGCCCCACATCCGACCAACACCTCTAGGCTGCGCGACGATTCTTTCGGCGGGGGAGCGGCCTGGGTCAGCGCGATGCCCCGCAGGGGCCGATCCCGGGTGTGCGGGCTTAAGTGCAGCGACCCCTCTGCCTGCGAGATGCCGCAGGGGGCCGGGGACGGGGACGCGGAGGGAGCTTTCTCCTATCTCGGGGTTCGGGGAAGTTTCCGACCGCGTGTTGCCGAGGTTACCTCAGATTCTCTTCACGAAACCACTTTCCCCCACCCCCCGGAGGTTTTATCCGGGCTCTAGTGGGTTCCTAGACACGAGCTCCTTGGCAACGGTTGCCAGGCCGAGGTCACGTCACTTCCGGCGGGGAGGGCCGGTGCGTTTCCGGGGACCCCCAGGCGCGTGCCGTGGCCCAGGCGGTGGAGGGCGAAGGGTGGAGGGCCGAGCCGGTTCCCAGGTTCTGAGCCACTGCTGGCAGCTTAGAGAATTTGGGGCCGTTACCGCGGCGGTAAACTTCCCCCGACGTCCCGCAATTTATAAAATATTCATTCACCAAACATGGACGATGGCTGCCTTGTTGGCGGCTGGGCCAGAGGGATTTGGGTTGAGGAGGCATTTGGCCGGAGCTTCAAATTTAGGTTTTTGACATAAGTATCTCCAAATTAGGTTAGACGTAGGAGCAATTGTACAGTCTCTGGCAGGATTAAAAGAAGACATTCATCATAGAGATTTCAGTTTTGTCACATTATTTGGGCCACATAGCCTGTACCGGGAATTAATTTTTTTTAAATCCAGTAAATTTTTTTTTAATATGATGAGAGCCTGAAAAAAAAAAAAGTAAATGGCCTAAGGCGCCTTTTGGCTTCTAAGAGCCTCTTTTTAGGCGCCTGCATAAAGGAATGAAATTCCCCTGCAGTCTTCATGGAGTTCAGACCCTATGAGGTGGGCTGAAGGAGGATCTCTGTGCCCAGGTCACACGAGACAGGGAACAGAAACCCCATTGCTCTAACTGGCTTGGGGGAGACCTCAGTTGGTGAATGATATTTTGAAACATCCCCCTCCCCCTGCCGTAGACTGGAAATCACTGAACTTATTGATGTCAATGAAGAAAATGAGAAGAAGAAGAAAAAAAAAGAACTTCCTCACATCCAGAAAACGTAGTTGCTTGTTTAAACATCTTGGAAGAAACCGACTACAGATTTAGCATCATACTTACAAACAACAAAACAAATTCTGTATTAGACATCTCCTATATGCCTCATACTGTGCTGGCTGCTGGGGATGCAGTCCCTGGAGGGTAGGAGTCACCTGGTCCCTGTCGTCGTGGGGCTAACAGTCTAGTGCAGGAAGAGAGACAACTGAACAGGCAACACCCATGCAACTATGATAAATGCTGTAAGATAAGGGCTCAATGATGGGGAGCCCAGATGAAGGGCCCCAAGTTAATTTAGGCCTGAAAGGACTGTACTATCAGGAGAGGTTGCATTGAACAACGTGTTGTTTAAGGATCAGTACAAATCAGCCAAACTGGAAAGGGGACAGTTTACTGGGCAGAAGGAACATAACACTGCAAGACCGGTCCATTGCTGGCTGCCTCCTTTCTGAAAGAACTTGGAGAGAAACTAAGAGCAGTCCCAGCTCACAGATGCTCACCACCAGGAGAAGGCAACATTTAAAACCTTTAAAAGTTAAACAAACAACCGTGGGAGAAACAATAGAAGATGCATACAAGGGTTCCCTAACTAATGAATCCTGTTGGGTATGCTAGGAGATTCTCCTGGCTGCCTGGATTTGAACCCTGGATCTGCCATTGTGTGGCCTCTCTGAGCTTTACTCACCTATAAACTGTGCCTGTAATAATACCTTCCTCAAAAGGGTTGATGTGAAGATTGAGTTGATACAGGTAAAATGGTTAGAACAATGCCTGACATTGGGAGAGCTAAAAACATTTTATTGCCCCCTCTCCACCTTCTTTTTAAAATATGAGGTGGTTAGATTTGCTCTTTCTACAGAGTCTGCAGGTGTAGGCTATAGAAAGGTAAAAGTGGATTATCCAGTAGTTTTTAGTTCCTCTGCCTGTTGCTGCTGTTATTGAAACACTATACTTTCCGGTTATGAGGATACAATCCTGTATAAATTCAAGTAAGCAATGGAACCCACTCTTTGCACTCAAACGTGAATGGATTTTATGCTTAATGTCTTTGCTCTGGAACACGGGAAAGAATCTGAAGTCACTCAGCCTGAGATACTGAGAAGCATATACTCCAACTTGAAGCAAAAAAAAAGAGACACATAGAGAAGCCTGCACATATTGGGTCCCTGGCCCCCTATGGGGCCTAGATACAGGCCAAAGGTAGCCTTGCTGATTCATTTAAGATCAAAAAGATTCCATGAAGGGTCCAAGAACTTCTCAGCAACAGCTTCACAACAGCGAAGGCACTGCTGATTGCATCCCAAGCCAAGCCACCTACGTGAAGATTTTTCTCCCTCAGATGCTATGTTGAGTCTTCCTTGTAAAACCCAAAAGATGCCTCTTGGCTGAAGTATATTTGACATTTTTAATAGGTGAATGGAAGTCCCAGTCATACGAGACAGACTTTTGGAAAGGATCCTATTCCTAGCTCGGCTCCATGGTTTGTTTTTTGGTTAATAGATTTGTTAAGATATAATTCACGCACATACAATTCACGCATTTAAAGTACACAATTCGATTGCTTTTAGCATATTCACAAAGTCGTGCCACCACCACCTCTATCTAATCCCAGAACATTTTTATTACCCCCTAAAAGAAACCCTGTTCCCTTCAGCCACCATCTGCTAGTTTGCAATAAAAACAAACAAACAAACAAACAAAAACTCACTTCCCAGCCTCAGGCAAGCACCAATCTGATTTTCTTCTCTATGGATTTGCCTTTTCTGGACATTTCTTATAAATGGAATCATAAAACATGTGGCTCTTTGTAGCTGGTTTCTTTCACTTATCATAACATTTTCACGGTTCATCCATGTTGCAGCATGAATCAGTACTTCATTTCTTTTTACGGCAGAATAGTATTTCATTGTATACATTTTTGTTCATCCATTTATCTGTTGATGGAAATTTGGATTGCTTC
The DNA here is from genome assembly GCA_004026765.1 of Micronycteris hirsuta. Lineage (NCBI taxonomy): Eukaryota > Metazoa > Chordata > Mammalia > Chiroptera > Phyllostomidae > Micronycteris > Micronycteris hirsuta. The sequence goes on along the minus strand of PVJI01015346.1, from coordinate 14,775 downwards.
CACTTTTGGCTATAATGAACAATGCTGCTATGAGCATTCCTGCACACCTCCACTCTCAAATGGATAAAGCCCTTCCATCGGCTAAGCCAGGTGATCAGGGCCTGCACACCAAGGACATGGGTAAGGGGCCGGGGTGTCTCCATTGATTCTTGGGTTTGCCTTTCCTTTCAATTCTTGTTCATTTTGTTCTCTTGAGTGCCCATCGTTGTAGACTACAGGACCCAAGATGTGAATTCTTTAGAAGTTTTTGGTTGTAACAACAGGCTGTATTGAAACCTACTCATTCCTTGCTACCAAAGCATGAAAATTCCCAACCTGCTTCTCACCCAAAGCCCTCTGATCAGAAACTTGATGTTATGCGGCAGTGTCCTTTAAATGTTCGCTGGCCTTCACTGGAGGCAGGGTGGGGTAGGGCGAGGGGAGGTGACAGAAACTGGAAGCTGCCCTTTCCAACTACCGTATTTGTACTGCAAGAAACATCTACAGTTGTGAACCTCTGCTCTGGTTATTCAGAGGGGGGAAAATCACTCCTGGTAAAGAGTATTTTTCAAGACTCAGTTTAGCATAAGAAAATAAATAAGGAGAGGGGTCATTGTTTCATGCAACTGTGAAGACAAAGGATATTCCTAACTTCAGGTATGGCTTGATCTAGGAGTTCGGTGACATCATCTTGACATTCTTTCTCCCTCTATCTATCTGCCTCTCTTCCCCACTTTCTTCTGAATGGGCTGCTAGTAACAGGCAATTTACATTCTTCCAGCCTAGCAACCTCAATAAAAGTACAATTTTTTCTTCAATAGTTTCAGCAAATTCCCAGGGCTGACTTTCATTGGTCTGAAGCATGTTAGACCATTCTTGAATCAACTGCTGTGACTCTGATGGACATAATAATAGACTCGGTGAGGGTGGCTCCCAAAAAGGGAAGGCTGAATTCTGTTACCAGAGGCAGAGACGTTATACAAACAAGAACAAAGGGAAGGTGGTTCAATCTTAAAAGCCAGGTAAGCAAAACCAGAAGAGGAAGAAATGAGCCTGTCCTTATTGATAAGTTGATTTCCTACCAACGACTTATCTTTCTTCAGTGCAGGCTCCTATCGTGGGCCAGGTGAGATCCTAGGGTAACAGCAGACCCTCCAGGTCCCCACAAAAAGTCGGAGGATGCCATGGACCGAGTATCTCCAGCCCCTTCTCATTTCAGAACTTCCAAACAAGAACTTTCCTGTGCTGAGCACAGGGAAGCCAAGCCAGTTTTCTGTTTTCGTATTAAATTTAGACCTTTCATCCTGACCAGGAGATATTTCTGGATTCTGCACGAGTATTCAGCAAATGCCAGTTTTCAAGATGCTATCCCATCTGGGGCTACTCTGCACACTGCCCACTTTTATCTCATTCTTTTAAAACTGAGAAAAATGACCCAGACGCAGGAACAAATTCGGAAGTGGGTTATTCTGTTATCCATTAATTGTCATTTAATGCCTTAGCCATCTAGGTTACTTGGAGATGAAAGAAACTAAATTTAAACGGAAACCTGAATTCAGTTTGGCAGATATCCTACATTGTCTTGGCCCTGGCAATGTAATCTTGTGCATATGTAGCAGCAGAATGTGCTGTCCCAAAAGGTAAAAAATATAAGTAATATATGAAACATTCAACTAAATGGATGTCATTAAATGTGTGCCTGGTACTACGTTTTTGTCAAATAGTTTTTTTTGATGGTTTTTGTGATATTAATGGGCAATGTAGAGGAGTCAAGTAATATGCAATTTGTCTTTTTTAAAAAGATTTTATTTATTTATCTTTAGAGAGAGGTGAAAGAAGAAAGAGACAGAGAGAAATATCAATGTGTAGTTGCCTCTCACGTGGCCCCCACTGGGGACCTTGCCCAAAACCCAGGCATGTGCCCTGACTGGGAATCGAACCAGCGACCCTTTGATTCACAGTCCATGCTCAATGCACTGAGCTACACCAGCTGCAATTCGTCTTAACTCCTCAGTTATGGATTGAAAGGTAGGATGCAACTTACATCCTTACTGGGCTCAGTAATAACCATATTGTCACTTATGGATGCTTACGGTGTGTCATCCCCATCCTCCTAAAACAATCTGCACTGCCTTTGGGTTTTGCAGGTTGAAATCAGAAGCTGTATTTTGTAAAGGTCTGAAGTCTTCAGAGGAGATCATACTGGTTGTCCTCAAGGAGGAGCGGACAGGAGTTCCCTCCAGCAGGGGTGTCCAACCTGGCCGCATGCAGCCCAGAATAGCTTTGAATGCGGCTCAACACAAAATCGTGAATTTACTTAAAACATTATGAGATTTTTTGTGTGTGATTACATGTTGCAATATATTGAACATGTGGCCCAAGACAACTCTTCTTCCAGTGTGGCACAGGGACGCCAAAATATTGGACATCCCTGTGAGACTAGAGAAGAGAGATGCTAAGGCTGGGAAAGGGACACCGGTTAATTCCAGAGCAGCTCCTAAGAAGGTGGAACACCCCAAGGAGGCCAATGCCGTGAGTCCGGTGGCTTCCACTGTGGCCAAAACTCTCCTTGTCCCAGGCCTGACATGGAAACATTCATGCCATTGGACCTGAAAGGATCACGCAGCCTGGGATGATGGGTGGGTGACCAAGCAGTCACCAGGATGAGTCATTGACAGAAGATTTCAAGTGACCTGATGCTCTGTCCCTGCAAAAGAGCCCAGGGACTTGGCATCCCCCAAGATGTGTGTGAAGGCGAGATGCCCAGCAATGACGGGATGGGGGCTCAGAGTTGGATTTTGGTTGATTATAAAATCATATACTTCCTCTACATCTGAGTTGTCAACTGAAATGGATAACCTCTGTATCAGCCAAAGTCCTGGCATGATGAAGATAGCACACTCTGGGCAATTGGGGAGAGCTGATAGAGGACTATTTGTACAGATGTGGGCAATGTTTAGGGAAACCAACAAGGGACCGACAACAAAGGCAGCCAGAGAAGACAGAAGCTCGTAAACACAGCAGACGTATGGAGAAGGCTGCTTAATAGGAGCCTTTGGATGTAGACATTCTTGACCTCACATTCCTCCCACCCTCTGATCTCCTGGCTGGCTTCCCATTAGCTCAACACAACAGGGCGCCAAAGGGGCGGGCAATGCTTAAGATCATCCGTGTAGGTTGGCCTCCCAGGGAAGAAAAGGGAACAATGAAAATCTGGGAGCGAAGACTGAAGGAATTATAAAATGAATTATATGTTGAATTATATAATCAAAATGATGGGCAGTAAGGCCTTGTGAGGTCAACAGAACCACCCCCATGTCTCCAAGCTGCCCTGGCTCTGTAGCTGAAGTCCCCGGCATCCCATGGAGTTAGGCCTAATTCCATTTCGGCACACTGCCCACACCCACATCATCTCATTTAATCTTCACAACAAGGCTGCAAGGACAGCTTTGTTTTCTTCCATTTTATAATTAACAAAATTGAGGTCTGGAGTTAATAAAGGGCTCACAGTCACATAGTTAGCAGCTTGCTGAGTCAAGATTCAAACATAGGGCCCTCAGCTGTGTGGCTCAGTCAGTGGGGTATCGTCCCATAAAGTGAAAGGTTGCCAGTTCTATTCCCGGTCAGGGCACATGCCTGGGTTGAGGGTTCGGTCCCTGGTCGGAGTATGTATGAGAGACAACTGATCAATGTTTCTCTTTCACATCAATGTTATTTTCTCTCTCTTTCTCCCTCCCTTCCCCTTTCTCTCAAAATAAATAAATAAGATCTTAAAAAAAAACAACATTGAAACATTCAAAAACATGATCAAAATGGTTGACCCCAAAGCCATTTTCATCAATTTACTAATCTGGCTCAAAACTGGCTTAGCAAAGTCTGGAGGAAGGACCATAACAGGCCACTGAGGCTGGAGGCAAAGGGTTTTCGGGGCTGGAGGGCCAATGCTAACGTGCTGCCTGGCCTTCTCTGCCTCCAGCACTTTGCCAAGGAAACTCTTCTCTTACCTGGGTAGAGCTACTAGTTTGAAATCCAAGCACTTACCCTGGAATCAAAGAGGGGGAAGATGAAGAGAAAACACTTGGCCAATGATGGGGAAAAAGTGTATTTTCATTTCAGATGCCTTTCAAGTTCTTTTTTTCCCAGCTGAGTGTCGGTGTATTTATAGAATTCAGGGGGAGTATTTAAGGGTAATCAGCAGTGGAGCTGCATTTGGGCCATCAAGAAGCTCCAGATCATGCAGGAAAAGGTTGATGGGATAGGACAAGAAAGGCCAGGAGCAGCGGGGCACACACTGGCCTTCTTCATGTTGCCAAGGCCTTTCCTCTCCCCTGGGCTGATGACATCAAATCGAGGTCTGTAGAGTGCTATAGATGGAATCACAGAATCGAAATGACAGACAAACGGATGAATGGCTAAACAAACTGTGGTGCAAACACAGAGCAGAATATTGTTTGGGCATAAAAACAATGAAGTACAGATACATGTTACAATAGGGATGAACCTTGAAAACATTATATTAAGCAAAAGAAGCCAGACAAAAAAGGCCACGTGTTGCAAGATTTCATTTACATGAAATATCTAGAAAAGGCAAATCCATAGAAACAGAATGCAGACTGGTGATGGCCAGGGCTGGGGGAAGGGCAGAATGTGGAGCAACCGTTTCATAGCTACAGGGTTTCCATTTGGGGTGATGGAAATCTTCTGGAAATAGAGGTGGTGGTTACACAACATTCTGCATGTACCAAATGCCACTGAATTTTCCCTTTAAAAAGGCTAATTTTAGCTCTGGCTGGTGTGGCTCAATGAATTGAGCGTCAGCCTAGGAACCGAAAGGTCGAAGGTTCGATTCCCAGTCAGGGCACATGCCTGGGTTGTGGGCCAGGTCCCCAGCAGGGTGTGTACAAGAGGCAACTGATTGACTGATTCATGTATCTCTTGCACACAGATGTTTCTCTCTCTCTCTCAAAAAAAAGAAAAAAAAAGCTTATTTTATATTATGTGAATCTTACCTCAATTAAAAACAAAAAGATGGATAGTCATGACCTTGGGAGGTCAACCATGCACCTCAAATCTTCCAAGCAGTCTTTGCTCTCTACAGCTGAGGTCCCGGGCATCACAGGGCATAAGGCCTGCATTCATTCCAGGCTTCCCTTTTCTCTCTATTCTCCAACCACAGCCTTTTTGCCTGTTGCTCAAACTCACCAAACCCATCCCAAACTCAAGACCTTTGCACTGCTGTTTCTTTGGTCTGGCTCTTCTTTCCCCAGGTCTTCCCCAGCCTGGCTCCGTCTCCTCATTCAGGTCTCAGCTCAAATGTTCCTTCTTCAGGGAGGCCTCTTCTGACCCTCTGACTAAAGTAACCCACCGACCAGTCATTCTCCATCATGGCGTTTTTTAGACTGTTGGTTATGGCTGATTTGTGGCTATTGAAATCAGTTTAATAGGTCTTGATTAACATTTTTCAAAAATGAAGTGGAATAGAAAATATCACACAGAATAAAGGCAAATACTTCTGAGTCAGAAATAATTTTCTTTGTTGCAGTAACAATCTACTCCCTATTTCCTGGCTTGGAACAACACTCGCCCCCTGTCACCCCCCACCCCCAGAAATCTGTGGGGTAGCTGGGCTCAGGCAGGCAGTTCCGCTCCAGGTTGTATCTGCTGGGATCTCCACGTGGTTGAGTTCAGCTGGGAGCCCGACTGGGGCTAGAACATCTAAGTCGGCTTACGTCCTTTCTGGGCCTCAGTGCTGGCTGCCATTTCTCCTTCCTGGGAACATTCTCCTTAACGTCGCTCATCATTCAGTGATCTGCCCTGAACTTCCTTACCTGGCAGCTAGGTACTGTTAAAAGTTAAACTGAAGCATACGAAAAAGAATGTAAGAGTTTACTTGAGCAAAAATCGATACTAGTGGGGCAGCACCAAACCGGAAGTGATTAGGAGCACACTCAGCCGACAGGAGCCTTGGGAGAAACTTATCTAACACGTGGAAGGAAAGAAAAGAAATTATTTGATTGGCTACAGCCAAAAGCCTAGTTGGCTGTTTGTGATTGCTTTTCCTTTGAGTTTTGATTTCCTGACCTTGAGACATCTACAAGCTTAGATTTTGGTTTGCTTGCACAGGCTGCTACGGCATTAGAACGACATCAATCTTTTCGCTTAATTAATTTGATAGTACCAACAGTACAAAAGTGAAAGCCACCAGGCCTCTTAAATAAGCTGAGGCCCGAACAAGAACACGTCATTTCCATTGCATCCTATTGGTCAGGGCACATCATCAGCCCCGCCCAGACTCAAGGAGAGGAGAAACAGAGTCCCGGATCAGGGAGTGGCATGCTCATACCAGGGGTGATGTTTACTAAACTGTTGGCAGAAGTCTTTGCAGACTATCTACAACACTTGTTTTGTGAAAGTTTTATTTCAGTTTAACAAAGATGCACGTGTGTTCACTGGGTCACACAATAAACATTTCATGCTGTGAGTCACAGTCAAAAGCTTTGAAAAACACACTTCTTCCACATCCGTTTTTCAATTTCTTCCATAGCACTTCGTACTCTCTGAAGTTATATATATAAGTCTCTCATTAGAATACAAGTTCCCTAAGGTCTGTCTTGTTCACTGCCATATCCCCAGCACCTGTCAGGGCCTGGCATTTACTAAGTACTTAATAAACACATGTCGTTATTCACAGATAGTAACGGCTACCATTTATTTGGTGCTGAGCACTTGAAAGCATTATCTCACTTAATTTGTTCAACACATAGTTGAGCACCTACTATGTGCCAGGCACTATGCTAGGTGCTGGTGATATAACAGTGAACAGAATAGACAACAATCCCTGCCCTCCCAGAGTTCACATTTCCCTATATTAGAATAGTATGAAGTAGGTTTGTTACCATTTTGACAGATAAGGAAACAGGGTCAGAGAAATCAGGCAATTCGCCCAAGGTCACACAGCTAACAATTTCACCCTGACACCTGACTCTTCTCCACGCTGCTGCAAATGTTGGGATTTGCCCAGCGACGGGCCAAAGTTGGTTACAGAACTCAATTCCTGCAATTGCTTCTCTGAAGGATCAAACTTCTCTTTCTGGAAATCAGACACAGGGTAGTGGGAAGAGGTGAGTTCCATGACCTCAGAGTCACTGCCCCCCCGCCCCCCACTCTGTGACGACGGCTCACACCTGGGGTGTTGCAGAGTTGAGCCACAGGTCTCAGTCACCCCCACTGTCTTATCGGCATGTGACATCCCCAAGTGGCTGGGGCCTGTAGGCCTGGCAAAGAATGCAGCCCGAACAAAAATAAACCTGCCACATTCCTTGGCAGCCCCCTGCCCCTTCCCGCTCTCCAGCCATCCATCCTCACAGCACCGCCTGCCAGGGAAGGCCAAGAGAGGAACAGCGGGGTGGAGGAAGCAAGTGCTGCTGCCGTCCAACCCTGAGAAAGAGAGGGAGAGGGGAAGAGAGGAAGAGAGAGACAGAGAGAGAGATCACCTTATATGGGAACGTGCGCAGACAATGTGTGGCAATGGCTTAGAGGGCAGCGGAGGTCAGATACCAGACAGATGGAAGAAATTAAACATGGGACAGAGCGTGTTCCTGGGCCCTGAAAACAGCTCTTGTTTCACACTGAGTTCGCACAAAGCCTGGCCCGTTTTCCTTTTTTGCCTAAGCCGAGCAAGATGTGAGTCCTAAACTCTACATGACTTTGAGCCAGGCCCTGGCTTGGCTGAGGGTTTAATTCTCTAAAGTAGTTTCTTTAATGAACAAAACTCCTCTTTGCAAATAAAAAGGAAAAGACTGGGCCTATTTCCCAAGAGTTTCTATCATCTTCCTAAAGCACATAAATTAGTGGTTAATGAGTAAATACTCCTTCATTTTTCATTCATTCACTCATTCATTCATTCAACAAATATAGAAAACCAATTATGCACTGAGCCAGGGGCTGGGAAGACAGTGTTGATTGATGATGATGATGATGACAATGGTGATAGTAGTTACCATTTGTTGATTTGAACTCATCTGATATTTCAATTCATAATAATTTACTTAGCACCTTCCATGTTCTAGTCATTGGTGATACAGAACATTGATCTAGAATCATCTGGTCCCTGACCTGTGGAGTTAACAAGGGGGGTGGGGAAGTAGAAATGACAGATACTGAACAGATGATCCCACGACAGCCTTTAGAATTAGCTACTGTTACCGTCACCATGTAACACAGGGTTTCTCAGCTTTGGCACTAGGATATTTTGGGTTGGATCACTCTTTGGGGGGGGCGGTGTGTCAGGCGCTGGAGGTTGCTCTGTGCACTGTAGGATATTTAGCGATATCCCTGGCCTCTACCCATTGGATGTCAGTAACAATCAATGTCTCCAGACATTGTCAAATGTCCCCTGGGGGATAAAATCACTGCTGGATGAGAATCACTGATTCAACAAACAAGGCAGTAGAGGCTCAGAGCCAAGGTAGAAGCTTCCTAAAGGACATCCACTGGAAAGGAAGATTCACGCGCTGGTGTTCCAATTCCAGCACCCGTGGGCCTACCCACTACAAGGTTAAACCCTGTATTCTTGTCAACAGACAGTGTGGGTTTGGATGGTTGTAGACTTCATTGACTCATTCGACAAAATCCAAGTCATCTGTGTTCGTTCAGATCCTCTGAGAGGCAGACGCCATGATTGGCTTAGACTTGTGAAAGATCTACTGACGATTTACGTATTCGTGTCTGTGAAGGATAAAGGGGAAGAGAGTGAGCGGAGGCAGGAGAGTCTCCAGGCTGTGATGCCAGTCTGACACTGGTGAAGGGAAAGGGAGAAGGAGAAGGAAGGGTGGTGTGGGAAGAGCCTTGGCCAGCAGCAACTTTCAGCCAGGCCAAAGTCACCTGTAAGACGAATCCCAGGATGGACAGCAGTGTGGCTGCACGAACACTCCTCCTGTGCTCAGTCATTGGCTGTGAGCAGCTCTGGGGAAGTGTGGCCTTGGCGTGAACTGGGTGGATCCAGAGGAGCAGGAACTAGGGCTGTCAGTCAACTGTGCTCTTCCCAGCGGACTCTGGTGAAGGACATCTGAGAGGTGCACTCTGGCTGCCACATCATCAGAGAAGTGCTGCCCGGTAGTTCCATTCACCGTAGAGCAAGGAGCTCTAAAAGGTGCCAGAGATGCGCTGGGTAACAAACCCAGATTGGTACCCTAGAAGCACAAGGGTTCATTTTCCTTGCAATGTCTTAAGCTTCTCAGGGACCTTCAAATCCATCTCTAACTTGGGTACCACCTGGGAGGAAGTAAAGACTGCAGCCTTGAGGGACTACGTGGTAGCTTGTGAATGTGGGTACTCTCTGAGCCTCGGTTTCTCTATCTGCATAATGAGATTAACCTGCCTTATCTCAGAGGGTTGATGTGAGGACAAAATGGATGTTTATGGAATTGCTTTTCAGGAGGCAACATTCATCCTCCTGCACAAACTTTCTTGATTTTGTATGGATATCTTCCTGCTAGCCACTCTCTCATCCTTTCAACTAAGATTCATCTTGGCATCTACTCAGGGAAAACAAACTAGTATTCCCAGGGCTAAGTATGACAGACAGACAAGTTGTGTTTGGCTCACAGGGTGCTAAACTATCATCCCTAGTGATAAAGAGTGGCGGGGGCTGTGGCAAACTGTACAGTGCATGTCCCATCTGAAGCAAACAGCCTCTTCTCAGCTCCAGCCAACATCCCACACAGTGTATCCAGATTTCCTAAATTTCCAAGGAAACCTGGAAGTCCAGACAGTCTTAACAAATGGAATTGAGTCTCACTGGTTCTGATTGGCTTGATCTAGTCATGTGCCCACCCATCAGCCAATTGCTGACCAAAAGGATGTGGTATTGATTGGTCAGACTTGGTCATGTGACCACCTCCAAACAAGGGGATGGAGTTTCACCCAAAGGGGGTTGACAGTGGGGAAGAAGTGACTCCCCAAAGGAAAACTGGGTGCCACTATCAGAAGTGGGGTATTCATGCTGAACAGGCCCCAAAAAACAGGTACACGGTATACCTAGAATCTTCCCTACCAGTGACTCCTTCCTCTAGCCTTCCAGTATGTACTATTCTTTTTTTTTTTTTAAGGTTTTATTTATTTTTAGACAGAGGGGAAGAGAAGGAGAAAGAGAGGGAGAGAAACATCAATGTGTGGTTGCCTGTTGGGGACCTGGCCTGCAACCCAGGCATGTGCCCTAGATTGGGAATTGAACCAGCAACCCTTCGGTTCGCAGGTCCATGCTCAATCCACTAAGCTACACCAGCCAGGGCAGTATGTACCGTTCCTGGCCCCTACCCCCACCTGCCCTGCCTTTGTTCCTTGGACATGCCTTCCCTCTCATTGGAAGGCCAACCTTATGCCCTCTTTCCTCATTTCAAATTGACTTCAAGGCCCAGGTCAAGCCTCATTTAACCACTCTGGACAACAATGAAATTGTTCTGTAAGCCAGATTGAATAAAATAAGAATTTTCTGATATCAAGGATCAGAAAGTGCTTCATGAACCATAAATTGGGTAATTGGTTATCGATGCTAAGCAGCCCAGACATACAGCATTGCGTTCCTAGCATTCAATGGGTCTAAATTTAGGATGTGGTGTGACCCAAACTGCCAGTGGATTGTTTATATGTGGCCTTGTCGTTTCTCATGCTTCTGAGGCTCTGCTTCCTCCTCTGTATACTGTGAGAAGACCTATTCTGACTGTGCACTGAGTATAAAATAAGGACCCCTGGAAAAGAGAAACATATATCACCATTCTTATTTCACCACAATTCCCTCCCCCGGGGTCAGACAAAGCAAAACAGCAAACAGATCTGAACTTGGAGGCACAGACTCTAGAGCGATGTTGGCACACCACTGCCCTCTGCTGGTCAGTAGCGGGGCCACAGATGGTTTCAGAGAGTAGAGGCTGTTTGGAGAGGAACCGCTGGGAAACTGAGATACAGAAAGGGGAAGGGCCTTGGCGGAGGACACCAGCTCAGCAGTGGACGGAGAAGAGTCTCACATTTGAGAATCCTGATTTTTGCTCTTTTTAGAGGTAGAAAAATGAGACTCACTGGAGACTCACCTGTTATGGTTCCACTCTGCTAGGCCCTCTAGATAGCCTTACTGGGACTTTTCTCCTTTGTTCTCCCTCACCACCAGCACTGCTTGCACTTCCCATCCTTTCCTGCATACCAACGCAGCCAGAGTTCTGTTGGTGGATGGGTGCTTTACGGAAATGAGCTCGGGTCCTCGTGACAGCTTTGTAAGGTGGACCAGACCCAAAATGGTCATGACACTTTCCCAAATTCCAACAACTGGTAAGTCCAGGAGCTGGGACCTAGAATTCAGCCTGAGACCCCAAAACTCACATTCCAACTGCCACACACACACACACTCCAAAACAAAGTAAAATATCATAGCAACTTGTGTGGAAAATATAATTTAAGGTAATCTTGCATTTTTGGATTGCCCATCATGGGCAGACACATGATGAAGCAGTGAGACAGGAAATTTTTTGAGCATCTCTCCTATTGACACATGTATGGTCTTGAATCCTGCCCATAATATTGAGGGACAAATAAGGAAACTGGGTTCAAAGAGGTTTAAAACTTTGCCCAAGGTCACTTGGTGAAAGGTGGCATTCAGACTCTAATCCCCCTGCTTGGTGTTAGTATATAAATAAGTCATGCTCTTCAAAACATAAATAGAATCAAGTATGTAGTGGCCTGGACCACAGGCCTTCCCCGACAGTACCCCCAGACTCTCCTGTAAACCATTTCCCTCCAGGGTCTCATGATTCAAAGTCCTCTTGATCTGGGTTTGCACCCCACGTTTCTGAGCACTGCTATGTGCCAAGCCCCAGCTGGGTGTATTATTTCATTTAATTCTTGTGAGAACACTGTGAGGTAGATATGATTATTATCCCCATTTCACATGAGCAAGTTGGACCTCTGAGAAGTCAAGTGTCTTGCTCCCGTGCATGGGTAGGCGCGGGTATTGATAATTTGCTGACACTCTGCATGATGTAATATTGTCTTCAGGCCTTATTCTTCCCCATTTGCGGACAGGAAACCAGCTTTATAGCCGAGTGACGAGTGACGTGCCTCAGGGCCTTTGCATTCACTGCTCTCTCTTCCTGCACTGCTCTTCCCAGACATCCCGGTGACTTGCTTCCTCAAGGCCCTTCTGAAGGCCCTTCTTAAGGTCTTCACTTAAAAGCCCTCTCCTCAGGGAGGCCTTTTCCGACCACCCTACGTAAAAGTTCAATCCCCACTCATATCTCATGACAAAAGGACAAACAACCCAATTCAAAATGAGGTAAGGACTCGAATACACATTTCTTTAAGAAGATGCACAAATGATCGATGAGCACATAAAAACATGCTCAACACCCAGTGAGGTGCATTAGGGAAATGCAAATCAGAACCACATGAGATACAACTTCTTACCACTAGGATGGCTATTGTTTTTTATTGTTGTTGTTTTTTAAGATTTTATTTATTTAGAGAGAGGGGAAAGGAGGGAGAAAGAGAGGGAGAGACACATCAATGTGTGGTTGCCTCTCACGCACCCCCAACTGGGAACCTGGCCTGCAACCCAGGCAGGCACCCTAGACTGGGAATCGAACCGGTGAATTTTCAGTCTGCAGGCCGCTGTTCAATCCACTGAGCCAGGGCGGATGGCTATTGTTTACAAAATGGGAAATGGCAAGCGTTGGCAAGGATGTGGAAAAACTGGAACCCGCATACGTTGCTTGTGGGAATGTAAAATGATGCAGCCACTGTGGAAAACAGTTTGGTGGTTCCTCAGAAAAGTTCAACATGCGACCCAGCAATTCCACTCTTAGGTTTCTACTGGAAGCGGGAACAGGAACTCAAACACTTGTACCAGAATGTTCACGGTAACATTATTCATAACAGCCAAAGGTGGGAACAACCTGTGTCTGTCAACTGATGAACAGGTATGTAAAATGTGACATAGCCATACAAAATATTATTCAGCCATAACAGGGAATAAAATACTGATATATGCTAAAGCATAGATGGACCTTGAAAACATTACACAAACTGAAAGTAGTCACTCACAAAGACCACCTAGTATATGATTCCATGTACATGAGCTGCCCAGAATAGTTACATCCACAAAGACAGCAAAGAAATGGCGGTTACCGGGGGCTGGTGAATCCATAGAGACAGAAATCAGATTGATGGTAACCGTGGCTGCAGGGGAGGAAGGAGTGTCTGCTGGTGGGCACAAGGTTCCCTTTCAAGGTGACGAAATGTTTTGGAACTAGAGAGAGGCGGTGGTTGCACGACATTGTGAATGTACTGAATGCCACCGAATTCTACCCCTTACAATGGTCAATTTTATCTTATGTGAATTTCACCTCAGTTCAAGCACTAAGTTCAATCCCAGACACAAGTTATCTTCCTTCCTTTCATGGTTTCTCTCCGTAGGGCACACGGCCCTCTTACTCATTCTATCTATCTGACTTACTTACCTATTGTCCATCTTGTTTCTTTAGAATATAAGCTCCAGGAGGATGAGATTTTGGTCTCTTTTGTTAATTCACACGTCCTCCAAAGAGTCCCTGGCACTCGGTAAATATTTGTTAAATAAATGAATTGGGAAGTGTGGTGATGAGGCAGAACCTGGCCCCAGACCTCCACCTGTCTCTAATTCAAATGCACTCCGATCCTCGGGCACGTTAGCAATCGTCCTCAGACTGGGCTCGTCTCTCCCTCCCTTCCCGAGAGAGCTGAACCCACAGGCCCTTTCAACCCTTCTCTGCTGAGAGTTTCAGAAGAAGTGCTGGAGAGAAGACAATGAATCCATCAGAACGCTGAGGAACACCGTCTGCTCCGCCACTCTGCGGCTTCCCGCAGCAATTCATCACAACCCAAACCACAGCCTCGGGGCCATTCCCAGCTGTGCACAGGTGGCTCTTCAGGGGGAGCATCTGCAGGATCGAGTCAGTAACTGTCTACTACACAGACGGCCCTGCACCAGGCCCTCGGCCAATCATTCATTCGATCATTCATTCATTCACTCTCTCATTCATGTGGTTATCAAACATTCATTGAGCACCCACTATGTGCGTTGCACTGTGGCCCTCGATTTCACAACTGAATTTACAGCTTAGGTGCCAATACTGTCTAGGCCAGGGTTTCTCAACCTTTGGCACCACTGAGATTTTGGACCAGACAATTCTCAGTCATGGGGGTTTGATCTGTGTATTTTAGGATATTTAGCAGCATCCCTGGTCATTAAATACCAGTAGTACTCTGTCGATCATAACAACTACCAGTGTCTCCAGACATTGCCAAATATCCACGGGGGCATGCAATCTGCATCCCCAGCCCCTATGTTAGGGCTATAAAGACTTTGGTTATTACCTGAAGGGGTCGGCTGTCTTGACTCAGAAATAGATTTTTAAAGTTCCCAAGGAGAACATGTGTTTTGGCTTGGATGGAATGGGGGGAAACCTTGGGATGAAGAGAAATCCAGCATCCACAAGAAGGACAGGGCAATTACTCAAAATACATTGAGTGAAGCAAGTCATTCCTAGTGCCTAGGCTGAGTTAGGGGACAAAAGAGCTTCCTGCCCATGGCTGTGGGGCTGGCAAGGGTTATGAGCCCAAGGGAAGGGTGCTTTCGGAGAAAGGAGGAACAGAGATGGAGCTTTGCTCACAGTTTCAGGAACAAATATAGAAGACCATAACAAAGACAGTAAATACCAAGGATTGCAGATTCTAAAACAATTTGAACAACTTGGCAAGACGTGCTGGGTC
>PVJI01015345.1:0-41396 GCA_004026765.1 Micronycteris hirsuta | reverse complement strand
ATTGTTCTTAATTTCAATGTCTCTGGTTATGTTTTGCTTGCTTTCTGCTTTTGTTGGTTATGATCGGGTAAAGACGAGATCATATGGTATTTGTCCCTCACTGCCTGGCTTACTTCACTTAGCATAATGCTCTCCAGTTCCATCCATGCTGTCGCAAAGGGTATAAGCTCCTTTTTTCTCTCTGCTGCATAGAATTCCATTGTGTAAATGTACCATAGTTTCTTGATCCACTCATTTGTTGAGATTATTATACATAATTCTTTAAACCTTGGTGGTCTTAATTAATTCAAGTTCTTTTCAGTTCTCTTTTCCCCATATTCAAAGAAACTTGCCCACTAGGCATGTTAACTGCCATTGAGAGGTACTAACGCTTTCTGTCAACTTCTAGGATTTTACTATCTTCACATTAATGTACATTAATTTATTATATTACTTGGTGGCACTTCAGAAAGCAAAGAATGCATTCTCAAGAGACAGTATATAAGCCAAGCGAGTTTCTGAAGGACTGGGGATGAGCAAATAGTGGCCCTTGTGGTACGCCCTTCTAGCTGTTCCAGCAATAAGGACATTTGTTGGAAGAGGAAGATGTGGAGAATAGATTAGATGGTAGGTTTGGGGGGAGGGATATAAGTATACTTGTAAATGTGAAGTGATGTTCATTTAGTATCTTCTGGGTGCCATGCCAGTGCTAGAGACTATATAGCCATTTCTTTCGATGAGGTGTTAGAGGGAGGAGATACTGAAACCATCGGTCTATTTTTTTTAGTATCTCCAAACAATATACATTTATTTTCTCACAGTTTGTGTATGTCAAGAGTCTTTATGCTGTCTTTAGTGGGGGATCCTTCAATCAGGGTCTTACAAAGCCACAATCAGTGTGTCAGCTGGGCTGTGTTCTTATCTGGAGACTCAACCATGGAAGAACTCTCTTCTAAATTCACTCTGATTGTTGGTGGAATTAATTTCTTTTTTTGGGTAGGATTCTTGGAAGCTTTCAAAAGACAGAGGGAGAATGAGAGACACAGAGACATACAGACAGAGAGAGGGGTAGAGAGACTAGCAAAATTGATGCTGCACTCTATATAATCACATACACACTGAAGCCATCAATCTTAAACTACTTAATAATTATATCTTGTTGGTGATAGCTCAGCTGCTTTAATGCTTGATCCCAAAACCATTTCCAACAACTAAGGGTCAAGGGAAAGTCAAATGTAAAATTGTTACATCTGACTTTTGATGATAACAGTCATGTCTCTATTCATAAATGGAGCGAAGAAGATCTCAAGGAATGACCTCTATTAAAGACCCCTCTGGAACTGCTAATAAATAGCAGAATGTATTTATTTGAATTTCATTTTTTGGACCAATGCATAACCTCTGTGAAGACTTGTAGAATTATTAAAGTGCCGAAAGTGAGCAGTAGGAAGGCTTGGATCATCCTCAGATTGGATAATGATCCTCCAAACTGTCATCAGTTTATAGGATTTATTTTCATGGTGGCAAAAGTGGGAACTGCAACTTACAGACCTTTTCCTTCCTGGAACCCCTTAAGGTGGTAAACACCACATCTGCAAAAGTGGCTTTGTGTAATCTTTGGTGCTGGCATCAGACTGGGTTTGCACCATAAATTCTGAGTGGAAGAAATGGCAGATGCAGAATTAAATGTTAGTCAGTTCAGCTTGTCTCTGAGCAATTGCTTTCGTTTTCAAAGGCTAAAGCCTTCAGCTGTTACAGCACTGATTGGAGGTAAAGAGCTGGCTCTCAGGAGAATACTTGCTGAAAAGAACAGTACTGTGTAGCTTTGCCTCTTTAAAAATTCTGCTGCTAAACCCTAGGCTGCCCTGCCTCCTTGCTATTTTTGTCCATTGGCAATTTCCCCTTGAAATGTTATCATCTAATTCTCCCCCAGGCTTTACTCAACCATGTGTTGAACTGCTAAATGCTGCTTCAGCTAATGCTACCATTCAACATATAGCAATCTCTAGGCAGTGTCTAGAAGCTGGAGAAAAACCCCCCACAACAACTCTCTTTTGACCTTTCAGGAAAATAGCTCTTACTGTGAAGACTACAATGATTTTGCTTACAACAGTTTTAGGTAAAGTCAGAAATCATATGGTAAACTTTTAGGAACTCATTGATAGCATATATTTTTTGTCTTGATGGAACTGGCCTCCCTTCAACTTCCTATAATACTATCACCACATATATTTGTGCCCCAATCTTTCACCTTTGCAAGTATAATGCTAGACTTTAGATATATCCATTTATCAGTACAATAACCTATGAAGGAAGCATTATTATTTCCACTTTCATGGGAAGAATCTGTGAGTTGGAGAGATTTTTAAATGGTAGCATTGAGCTTCTAATCAAGTTCAGTATGACTTCAAGGTCTATGTATTTCCAACTCTGCCTTGCTGTTCTTGCTGTCCACTGGAAAGAATTTCTCTCCCAGAAATTTTGCAAGCTGAGAACAGTGTTGAAATAATTAACTCTCTTTGAGTTCCTTATGGTGAACTGACTTCTGCAGTTTACGATGGGGGAATTGGCAAATGAGCACGTGTTCTTGTTATAGGTTTTCCCTGTTTGTCCTCTGAGAAGGACAAACATTAAGCCTGTGTATACCATTGGTTGTCCAGGGGAAGAAGTGAAGACATGACAAAAGTAGCTGTACCATGATTATCAGGAGTTTTAGACTCTTGCTTGGAGATTCTAAGGAGGAAGAGAAATACGTGGAGTAGATCTGGACCTAACTCCTAGCCTCAAATCACAGCTGAATCCAGCCAATATCAGTAAACCTCCACCACTCCATAGATACTGAGGAAAAAATAAATGCTTATTGTTGAATACCATTGTGAGTTGTGTAGATGTTTGTTATGAGGCATTATCATGGCAGTGGCTAACTGATACAGTATTACTGCATAATATTTAAGTCTTAGTGATTATATTTCTCACTGAAATAATCCCACAAGCTGAAGTCTTACCAGTTAGACCAGCCCTGGGATTGAATTTATCTACCCTGTGGCATGATCACTTAGCAGATCACCAAGGCTGTCATGAGAAAACTTTATCTTTTGGGAAAAGGGAATGGTAACTTTACTTTTTGAAACAACACGATGACGATTTTTATTCTGGCTCTTTATACTTTTTCAAGTGGTATCTCTTTAGTAGTGGTTTCCTTTTTTTCAGAGAATGATCATCATCAGCTGTACATGAAAAGGTACTTTTTCAAAAGATTGCTCAAATATACTTAGAAGTTGTTCACAGTGTGATGGATCCACTGCTTTTTAGACAGTAGCTTTTTGCTCTTCAAGAGCTCATCTTGATTACTTAAGGGTTGCGCTTCTCCACTTTTTCTTTGCAAGAAACTGTTTCTGACTAGAGCATAAAATAAAAGAAAAAAATGTGCTTTATTTCACATGATACTTTAGTATGGGTTTGAACAACAAATTCTAGTCTTGGCAAAAGAAGAAAAAATGCTTTGTTAATCTATTTCAAATTCATAAGGCATCACATATGAAACATCCAATCTCCCAAGTGACAGCAGACCTGTGTCTGTCTTGGCAGGGCATTGATAAATGGTTCAGATACATGGAGCTTTTAGTTTTCAAACTCATTCTGTAGAGGTGATGATTTTCCAATGTATTATGTAGAGGACATGAATCACATCATTGTAGCAACACTTCTGGAATGGTGTTCTGAGAAGTTTAGACTTATTCAAGTGATTTACTATAATAATTGTAGCAAAGCAAGACATATAAACAACTAAGGGAATAATTAATTTAACGTGTAGGTGTTTAAAAAAGGTGTACATTTATACAATGGAATACTACTTGGCCATAAAAAGAAGGAAATCTTACCCTTTGCAACAGCATAGATGGACCTGGAGAATATTATGCTAAATGAAGTGAGACAGTCAGAGAAAGGCAATTACTATATGGTTTTACTTATATATGGAATCTAATGAACAAAATAAGCTATCAAACAAAATAGAGATGGACTCATACACTTCATCTTAGTCAAAAGATCAAGAACTGACGAGACAGACAGATAGAGAAAACAGGCTGACAGCTGTCAGAGGGGAGGGGGTTGAGGGCCTGAATGAAAAAGATGAAGGGATTAAGCAAAAAACAACTCAAAGATACAGACAATGGTATGGTTGTTGGTTACCAGAGGGAAAGGTGGGTTGGAGGAGGTAGAAGACAGTAAAGGGGGGATAAATGGTGACGGAAGGAGACCTGACTTGGGGTGGTGAACACACAATACAATATACAGATGATGTGTTATAGAATTGTACACCTGAATGTTGCAGGCCGCTCTACACCAGATCCATGAGCACTGGTTTGTGGAGGACCAAGCCCCACCCATTTCTCGGCAGGGTCGGATATGGGCAGGACGCCGCTGCACAGCGGCAGGCGACCAGGGTCAGTTCACCCCAAATCTAGCTTATGGCTTGCATGATATAGATGTGGCAGTGCTCATTTGACCTCTGAAAAACAAAGACCTGTTCCCCCACCTAAAGGGGTTAAGGAGAGGAATTAAGCCATTTAGCAAACCAGCAACCTGAACACTAAAAGCAGAGCAACTGCTACTTGCTAGAGAAGCCATTTACTAAGAAATATCTAAACAGTTCTTTCCAAAGCCAGAAATTTACTACTGAGCAGAAATATTTTTATTACTAGAACCACATAAATAGTAAAGTTAACAAGCTTTTAGCTGAAAATAGTAGATTTTATTAAAAGGTTAAACAAAACAATAGATTCACATCTCAGAAAAATGTAAATAAAACCTTCCTGTCGCCTGATAGGCAGCCAAACATCTAAGCCCTGACGAATGTGGCTAATGGTTAAGAATGTCTTTGCCTACGTGTCAATTTTCTTTAAGTCTCAAAGGTACAAAGAGCAACCTCTGCACACATCTTTAACTCAGAGAGATTTAAGACTTTGAAAATATATGTTTAGCCATTAACTAGGACCTAGAGTTTTGTAGTTTAATACTGTTTCCTGGCTAATAGGTAGATTAGCAAACCTCCTTATCATAGCATCCACTTGTTTAAGCCTAGGTGAAAATTAAAGTACTCTTGTATGTCAACCTTTTAGAGCTGTTAATGATTTGTAGTTTTCTCTACTTACTGTAAAAAGAAACCTTTTAAAAATAAAGGAAATCTTGCTGTGTTTGTTCAGTCAGTGGCAGAGGGCAAAGACTCCTGACTGGCCTCTAGCATTCGGAAAGAGAGTGTTGGATTATTTTATTTTATTTTATTTTTTTTATTTTGAATTGGCCTCTATCATCTCTCCTTTGGGGAAACCTAAAAACTCAGAGTGTTGTAAAGGCTGGACCTTTGCACCTGAAACCTATATAATTTTATTAACCAATATCACCCCAATACATTCAATAAAAAATAAACAAATAAAAGTTAAAAACAAAATGCCTTGATCAGTATTATTGGTTGAATTGTGTCTCTCAAGAACATATGTTCAAGTCCTAATCCCTAATATCTCAGAATGTGACTTTATTTGGAAATAAGGTTGTTGCAGATATAACGAATTAAGATGAGATCATACTGGAGTAGGGTAGGCCCATGATCTAATATGATAATTGTTTTTAAAGAATACAGTATATAAAGAAGATAAGGCAGAGGAAGAATGTGATGATGGAGGCAGAGATTGGAGTTATGAAGCTGCAAATCAAGAAGTGACAAGGATTGCTGGTGACACCAGAAGCATAGAGAAAGGCATGGAACAGATTTTACCCTACAGCCTTTCAGAGAGCATGGTCCTGGAGACAACTTGATTTTCAGCTTGTAGCCTCCAGAGCTGTGAGACTATGCATTTCTGTTGCTTGAAATTACCCAGTTTGCAGTAAATTGTTATGGCAGCTCTAGGAAACTAATTCAATCATTGTTTAGAGTTAAAAAATAACTACCTTTTTTAAAAAAAATTTTCACCTGGATATGTTTTTATTGATTTTTTTAGAGAAAGAGGAAGGAGGGAGGGAGGGTGAGGGGCGGGGAGAGAGAGAAAGAGAGAGAGAGTGAAACATCGATGTGAGACAGAAACATTGATTGGTTGCTTCCTGCTTGTGCCCTGACTGGGAATTGAACCTGCAACCTTTTGGTGTACAGGACAATGCTCCCATCAACTGAGCCACCTGGCCACGACTAATTACCCTTTTGATAGGTGTTAGAGTATAAGCATATAAATAAAGAAATGATACAATACATAAATTTATAAAAATAATCCTAAAATTATATTTAGACAATACTTCAAAATAACCTTTCTCTTTATACAAACAATACATAGCTATGGGAGGAATCACAGGTAAACAAAGCAAAAACAAAACAGACAAAAAACCTAGAGATCACCAAATGTTCTAAACCCAGGGTCAATCATTGTTATATTTTGTGGTATTGCCTGCCAAAGTATCCGTGTAAAATAGATAATCCCCCCATAGGATTATACTATGCATATTGGCTTTGTGACCAGTTCTTCTTTTTAGCTTTGCATCTTATACGTGCCGTTTGTAACTCAGAAAAATCAATGTTTTTATACTTCTAATCCTGTATCATGATGTACTGTACAAAGTGCTTCCATAGCCATCATCTCATTTAGTAATCAAGGGATATGAATGAAGACTGCTAGAGAACAGTGGTGTAGAGTCTGTTTACTATAAGCTGTGAGATCAAATTTTAGGGGCAAAATATTGGTTTACCCTTTGGGTTAAACCGAGGAGTAAGAGGAAGAATTGAACCTTTATTTACTGTTACTTACTTCCTCCTTTGTCCTGAAGCTTGAGAATCAGCTGATAGGGAGCCCAACACAATGGAAAAGTAGAAAGCTGAGGAGTAAAAGAAATGCTAATGCTCAATAGTTACTCTCTGGCCACATTATGCAGTCATTAAAAATCATCATGTGTGGGGGGAGGGGAGGGGAGAGGATGCAGATAACTGTAATTGAACAACAATAAAGTAATTAAAAAATCATGTAGATGAAGATTCAATGATATGGGAGAACATTCATTATATGTTAGATGAAAGTTAGATTATAAGAATGTATGCTTCATATGATCCCAATTTTAGAAAGTAAATCACATGGAAAAAAAGACTGGAAAGATCTACATGAAAACGTGAACAGTAATGATATTTAGGTTACTGAATTACAGTTATTTTTTTAAAGTTATGTAAGATAAGGACCTTGGGGAAAAGTTGTTGAATTTTGAAGAGGTGAAGATGTTTCAGGAACGCACCCAAAATACCTGTATCTTTTGTATATTTGCACAATACTTTGGCTAACAGATGTTGCCAGGTGACAAACAGTTGAATGAACAAATGGGCAACAACAAGAGAATTTAAGGAGAATAATGCAGGTTGACGTGGATGGAGAAGGCCTTGCATAAAAGATGGAATTGGACCAGGTCTAAAAAAAGGTGGGTGTGATTAGGAAGGAAGGATTTTTAGTAATAGTGGGGAAAGAATAGAAAGAAACTACTTTCTAGAAGCAGATGGAAGAATGAAGAGTCCAAACGACTGAGCTTTGAATTCTGGGTAAACATAGTTATAAGAGATTAACCAAAGGAAACAGAAAGTGGGACTTAGGAAAAAATTCCAGGGTGACTGAAGCAAATATATTATGAAAAGAAAATGTATTATAAAAAGGAAAAAAAAAGAAATAGTCAATATTGTGACTAATTTCTTTAGGAAATATTACTATATCAATCATGTTATTTATTTGAAGAGCGTGATGAAATTTCAAATACATATATAGTTAATATTCTTTAATGTTCCAGATGTTCATTGTTCTCTTTTAAGCTGTCAATCCTAATGGGTAAATCACCGTATAATTAATAATAATATTTTTCTAATTTGGGGGAAGTATTTAATATATTAACTTGGTTTATCCCCTCAGTAATCCTATTGTTATTTTCATTTTACATTTGAGGAAACTGAAACACAAAAAGATTTTAATAACTTGCCCATAGTTACACAGCTAGTAAGAGGTAGACCTGGGATTTGAATTTGCCCAGTTTGGTTTCAGATCTGCAAGTTCGAACACTGGATTATGCCTCTGTGTTTATACTGTGCCGTATGACCAGTGGATAGTAGCAGAAACTCTAATCATTAATTTAGAATATATTAAATCATGTATATGAATTTGAAAAGGCAAGAAAGAAGGCCAGAAGAGTTGAAGATTTAATTACTGTATTAAGATAGGATGGTGTATAAAACGATGATAGAGATTTTTATGTGAGTAACATGTCTATTCTTGAATGTTTTTTTAGAGGAGCACTCTCTAATGGAAATATAATGCAAACCACATATGTAATTTAAAGTTTTTAATAGCCAGATTTAAAAAGTAAAAAGGACCAGGTAAAATAATTTTGATAATACATTTAACCTAATTAAATAATTCAATGTGTTATCATTTTAACATGTAATCAATATGCAAAATATTAAAGTTATGTTATTTTTTCATATTACATCTTCAAAACCCAGTGTGTGTCTTATACTTACAGCATACCTCAGTTTGGGCTGGCCACATTTCATGTGCTCAATAGCCACAAATAAGCTGATGGCTGTTATATCAGATAGTGTGGGCTTAGCAGACTAAATGTCTTAGGAGTGATCCTTAATTTTTGTTTCCATGCGTTATTCTGAGTTTCTTTGCCTTTTTTTTTGCATGTACATCATACACTGTCATTTAGTTTGTCTGAAAGATTTGATGTGTCTATTCCAATGCCTCATGAAACCTATTGTGTTACTAGCAGAACCCAGGAATTCTGGGCTTCCTGCTGCTTTTGAAACTGTATAGATTTTTATTTTCCTATATGGTGAACTGATTTTGTTTTTCAATGGATTGCTTTTTGGGGGGTGTACACAGATGAATTGGTGAGTACTCTATTTAGTTTCTTTCATAGCCCCAACTTTTTTTTTCTGGCAAAAGAAGCGCATTTGGGCCAATGAACTGGATTCACTGGTCTCTTTCTTTCCATCCAGAAAATAGCTTCAAATCTAGTTCTACTTTTAGAGGAATTTCAGCAATATTGATGTCTCTTCTGATAGGTTCTCAGGGTCTAGGTCAGGGGTGTCAAACGCATTTTCACCGGGGGCCACATCAGCCTTGCAATTGCCTTCAAAGGGCCAAATGTAATTTTAGGACTGTATGCATATAACGACTCTTAACTAGGGGCAAGGAGGTTGGTGCTGCCTTCAGGTAGAAACAAGGTGCTGGGCCAGATTTGGCCCGTGGGCCTTGTGTTTGCCACCTGTGCTCTAGGTAATTCTTTCCACTAAGCTGGAGGGATTAATTTCTGGGGAGCTATTATGTTTTCCAAAGCTGTTATACTTCTGTGGTGCCCGTTTGCCAGAAGTTGCTAGAAGTATACTCAGTGACTTAAAACTGCAATGAGAACAATGACATGTAGTACTGATAGAAACAGATTACTGAAATTAAGTCTGGAAATCCATGAACATAGTATTGATATTTGTGTTACTATAATTCTGTTAGCTGTCAACTCAACAAGAGGTGCAGATTTAAACATATATATTTAAATATAAAAATATGTTTATCAGGAGAGAAATATACATAAAGAAAACCTAATAATTGCATATCTTCATTTGCATTTTAGGAAGTTTTTGGTAACTGGAAACATTTCGGGTGGTAAACCAGGTTCAAGTAAATAACTGAGAATCTACACAAATGTGGAAAGAATGTTATTTGTAAAATTAATTTAATAAGACTTTTTTTAAACTATTAGTTTCTTTTGTTACAATGAGTGGCATTGGCTTGGGAAGAAGCTGTAGCAGCATCTTGGTCAGTTAGACAAGCAAGATGCAATTTTGCTTGCTCTATCAAGTACTATAACAACTAAATAGATTGTTATCCCCAGGGAATTAAAAGTATATGGTTCTCATATTAAGTGACCATGAATAACCAAAACCATTTTTGGGGAATATCCTAACCCTCATTCATTGAGTTTGCACAGAATTTTGGGGTTAATCTTGCTACCCACTGGATGTCACTGTTGCTGCACCAAAAATACCAAGTATTCATGCATTTTTTCAGTCCCCCAAAAGGCACATAAGGAAGCGTGAGTTAGGAATAGCAGTGCTAATGCTGTGAGATGGAACAGAGGACCAATAGCTAGGTTTTCAGGTTGATAATTAAAATGTTACTCTGTATCATTCTTGATTTTCTCCATAATGACAGCCGATAACACACTTTCATGTTGAGACTAGAGACTTCTGTGGAGTGACCCAGAGCTGTCTTTGATATCACAGTGGTGTTTTCATCATTTTGAAGCAGGGCAGATGTTTTTACATCTGTTCCTTCGTGTCCCAGTGAGGGTTGAAAGGAGTCTTGCTTGATTGAGTCCCCTCAGATAGGAATATGGAAATTATATTTTTAACCTTGGTGTGACTGGACTGCTAAGTAATAAGTAGGAGAAAATATCTTTGTTTTGATTGTTTGTTTGTGGAAGCTTTCCACTCCAGTGGTATAGGATTCATCTTTTTTTAAAAGATTTTATTTATTTATTTTTAGAGAGAGGGGAAGGGAGGGAGAAAGAGAGGGAAAGAAACAGCAATGTATGGTTGCCTCTCACATGGCCCTCACTGGGGACGTGGCCTGCAACCCAGACATGTGCCCTGACTGGGAATTGAACCGGGATCCTTTAGTTCCCAGCCCGCACTCAATCCACTGAGCTACACCAGCCAGGGGATTCATCTTTATTTGAGCTGTCAAACCTCAAGAATTAAGAATACACTTTTTGTCATTTTCATGTTTCTTATTTGTTTACATCTGGCCAGTTGAAATGCTGTCATTTATAGGTATATAAAAGGTATGAGAAAGCATTGGATTCACAAAGAAGTTAGGGTTCTTGAAGCTTACTTACAGTTTCCAAAGAATTCAAAAAGCTGTATGGAGTTTACATTGGAGAAGATTTGGATTGGAAGTATCAGAATTGGAAAGGAATATATTTACTTTTATATCATAAGATGATTTTGCCTGCCTAGTGTTGACTTTATTTATTTATTTAGCTTTTTAACTATGCTACTTAAAGGATTCAAGGAGAACTGTATACTTACTGCTAAACTTCCCGAGAGCATGGTCATGTTTTCTTATTCCTTTCAGCATCTTTAGGGCTCAGCATGGTGCTGATCATACAGTAGGTATTCAGCAATGTTGATTGGATTGGATTTGACAACAGGCTAAATGAGGGCCTATTAAGATCAAACAGTAGATACCTCTTGTAGCTTTAGGGAGCTTCCGATCTAGATGAGGAGAAGGCGTGCGAACAACTACAGAAGAATCTTTTCATAGTGGTTCCCTTTATGGGAGCCCTTTGATATTTCACTGCATTAGCTTATGGGTTTATCTGTGTGTCTGGTCACAGGGTGTTATAATTTAAAGAGAAACTACATGTCGAAAGGCAACCCTGGATGAAAACATCAAATTCATCTATGTTGTCTTTGTTTTTGTGAGCTTCTTAGTTTATTGTCTTTGATTGACTCTGAGGCTCCAAGGGGAGAGATGAATCATTTAGGGTCTTGCTACCCAAAGGGAGGTCTGCAGATAGCATCAGTGGCATCACTTGAGGGCCTGGTAGAAATGCAAAAGGTTGGGTGCCATCTCAGACACACTGAATGAGAATCTGCATTTTCACAAGATTCTTAGGCAGTTTGTATGTATGCTCATGAAAGTTTGAGAAGCATGGACTTAGGCAATCTGTTATGTTAGCAACAACAGCAAAGCAATGTGGAAGCCTTTTTCTAGAAAAGACCAGTTTATTGTCAGAATAATAAATATAGAATAATAAATAATGTATAATAAATATATTTATTGTGAGTGATTTTTTTTTTACAAAGCAGTTTAGAAAAGGTTTATCAGCACATTGAGGGAACCATTCTAAATTGGCCAAGAGATGGATAAAGCTAATAAGTCCAAATTGATCCTTGCCACTAGCCAGCTGCTTAATTTCCATCGTGAAGCTGCTCCATTGATTCTCCAAGATCAAATGAGCTTTGGTGACTTTTCCTTTTATTCCCGCAACCCTGGGGCAACAATAGCTAGAATTTTGCTCATTGTCAGATACTTCTTTGGGAAAAGAGGTTGCTGACTTTGTATAATAATATTTTATAGCTTAACTTTCCTCCTCTCATGGATTACTTCCACAATGAAAGGACTAAGGACCTATGGATTCTGCAGGACTTTCGTTTGACAAGGTTCCTGTGAATGGTGATACACAGATGGTCTGGGATGGGCTTAATTCATTATTGCACACCCCCCCAGCTTTGTTTATTATTAATGACATGGCAGACATTTTTCTCAGCTCTGAAACTGAATAAAGCAATAACCCCACCAGAAGGGAGACAGGGACTGGAAGATAATAAATATTTATCACCAAATCTCTGTCTTTCCTATGAACTACAAATGGAGGAGGAAATGTGTATCTAATTTTTTTGAGAGGAGGTGCCAGGAAAACAAAAGCTTTAAAAAAATTTCATTAATCAAGCAGATTGATTGCCGTGGGTTCTAGAAATCTCAATACAGTTTTTTAATAGAGGAAGACACAGTGATTGAGCGCAATTGAGACACTCTTTGAGACCCGCAATCTTGGCCAAATGCCATTTGCAAAAATGACTGTCGTCTATCAGGAGTGTTAAATAATACAATCTGGTGGCTCTGTTCACAGAACAGTATTATTTGGTTTCTTTTCCTGGGTTAAGCAAAAAAGACATAAATCTGCATTGTCTCATACAAGAGTTGAGTTCATTTCAAGAAATTTATGTTGGAATTGCTTAAGTATGTCAGAATTATGTTTTAAAGATATGTATAAATAGAGATGTATCATGCACATTTTTTTTTTTTTGCTTTTTCTGGCATGGGATGGTGCCCTTGAAGGAGGTGAAGTCTTCAAATTCTGTCTCTAGGACCAGGGACCAGTTTCCTCAATTTATGCCTTTCATTGCCATTGTTTAACAGTAAAGATAAAAAGATAGAACTAATATGGACTTCTAGTCCTATCACTGTGTTACCATAACCAATAATCCATTTCAATACCTCATTTGATACATGTTGGTATTGAAAATGGGGCTCTCTGAGGCCCTGTCTTGTGTAAGAATTCTGTCTCGACAACTCCATTGATAGCTTTGGTTTTGTTATCTGAGTCCCTATCCTCAGCCACCCATATAACTTCAGCATCCAGACTGCCAAAAATGTATTTCTTACTTGCAGTCTTACTCCCTGTATTTTCTTTTTAATTCACCTGAGCTATGTTTTATCTTTGTTTTCTCTTTATTTAATGTCTGTCAGTAAACCATGAAATAACTGTGATTTGGCATCTGTCTCAATGTATATGTAATAACTTTTTAATTAAGGCAAACTACTAGTATCCCTCTGAATTTTCTTTGTGGCCGCATTTGTTGGGTGACATTTGTAAACTGGTTCATTGTAGGGGGGCGGTCCTCCCCTGCAGAAGGTCCTCACTGAATGAGGAAAGAATCCTGAGGAAGTAATACTATTGCTTCCTCCACAAAGGAGGGAACAAAAAAGGAATGACTGATAGAGATAGGATAGAAACAATATCCATTAGTTCTAACCATCCCTTGTTCAGCTTTTGTGGTCTGATGTTTTTCTTAGGTGTTAAATGCAGAAATGTCTATAAAAGGAATATTTGTTTCAGTGCACCAAAGGTATACATTGCACACATTTTGTGTACCATATTAGTAATTCTTAATCCACTGTAATAAATAATCATTGGGCTAGATTCCATTGGGTGAATGAAGTACTCTCGGCATAGCAGATAATGCATTTCCCATTTTCCTAACTTTGTTACTGACCATTATGATGCTATTTAATGCCCTGGAGATACAATTTACTAAATGATACACTAGTAGACTGAACAGGTTAATGCACCTCTCAAAGTGTCTACCTTATGGCCAGGGAGGAACTAATTCCCCCTATTATCACATCCAATATGTTGTAGAAATGTAAGTGTGGCCATCACTCTCAGCATTTTACTCTTATAGCTTCTCTTCAACTTTGTTATACTGTTAAAGTATGACTTCCTCAACCATAAACAGGGCTCATTTATAGAAATAAGGCATAGCCATCCCTAAGAATTGGTATGAACTGAGCTAGATTTCTAATCTAAAAAAATATATATATATTTAAATATCCACACTATTCTTGTGTTTAGTACCATGAAAGAGTATTTAATGATAATATCAATGATGATCATTGGACCAAAATATACATCTTTAATAGTACATTTTCATGGGTGGTGATTTTAAATGAATTTGTTCTCCAGCATTCATTCAGAATACCTGTGCAATTCTAGGCCACTATTTTGTGCAGCTCTTGCATTTTCAAGCTCCATTTTCTAATCAGTGAAATAATTTATCTCTCTCAGATGCAAGGTCAGGAGTAATGGAGCTGAGAATATTGTTAACTATGACATGCTGCCTTTTCTCTCATCTTTCTGGGAGAAGTAGGAAAAAGAACACCTTAGCATCATCTTTCTTCATCCAAAGAAGAAACAGACATTAATCAACATTCACTTCTGCCCCCAAATTCAACAGTTCAATTGTCTACAGTGTCACAGTGCTGTGTGTCACATGGGCTCGTAATCATGAAGTCTTCCTAAAAGAATGGCCAGTGCCTTTGGTGTATCCCGGGTGTGATCTGGTACACTGTCCAGGATCATTTGTCTCTCCAGAAGGGAAAAATGATAATGATGGGCAAGTGGTGGCATCTCTCTTTAAAATTCCCATCACACAGTGTGACTTAGAGCCTCGCAAAATGCTGAACAGTATGCTCTGCTTTTACAATGATAAAATCAATATATTTGGAAAGACTTATATTTTCACCAAGGAATGAAACATGGCAGATGTAGACTTCTAGCAATTTATTGTGTTGGCAGAAATGATTTAAGGAATTGAAAAGCCACTGACCCCCTAAAATACCTTAGGAGAGCAATATTAGAAAGCCAGATGAGATGATAATCTGTATTAATGTAGAGTTGTCTAACATTTTGGGGGCATAATATAGAAGACAAATTTTACAAATATATTTTATTTATTTGTAGAGAGAGAGGAAGGGCAGGAGAAAGAGAGGGAGAGAAACATCAATGTGTGGTTGTCTCTCATGCCCCCTGCTGGGGACCTGGCCCACAACCCAGGCATGTACACTAACTGGGAATTGAACTGGTGACATTTCGCTTTGTAGGACGATGCCCAACCAACTAAGATACACCAGTCAGGGCTGGAAGCCAAATTTTTATGCATCTGTCTCTTAAGTCATTTGTGCATTGATGAAATCTATAAATTGGAAAAGGCAAGATTGTGAAATTGACAGTATCTGTCTAACTCTGAGGTAAGTTCATTCTTGTCACATCTTTTACATTAAACCTGACTGTTCCCAAATGTCTTTCACCAATTTTTAGTGGTAATCAAGGAAACACAATAAAAGGGAACGATCTTTCTAGGGTTGGCTTATTAAAATTGTTACTTTTGTTAGGATTTCTGTCTTCCCATAATTTCTTATGGTTACATTAAAAGTTTAGTTAAAAATATTAGCCCTGGCTGGTGTAGCTCAGTGGATTGAGTGCGGGCTGGGAATCAAAGGGTCCCGGTTCAATTCCCAGTCAGGGCACATGCCTGGGTTGCAGGCCAGGTCCCCGTGAGGGCCATGTGAGAGGCAACCATACATTGCTGTTTCTCTCCCTCTCTGTCTCCCTCCCTTCCCCTTTCTCTAAAAATAAATAAAAAAAATAAAATCTTTAAAAGTTTAGTTAAAAATATTAAAATATTGTTGGCATACAATTAATATTATATTAGTTTCAGGTATATGACATATTGATGGTAGCCATCTATTACTGTGCAAAATTATTATGCTATTATTGACTATATTCCCTGGGCTGTACACTACACACTCATGGTTTATTTATTTTATAACCAGAAGTTTGTACCTCTTACTCCCTTCACCTCTTTTTACCCATTTCCCTAACACCACCCCTTTGGCAGCTATCAGTTTGTTCTCTGTATCTATGAGCCTGTTTTCGTTTTGTTTGTTTTGTGATTCTACATATAAGTGAAAGCACACAGTATTTTCTTTCTCTGTCTGACTTATTTCAGTTAGCATAATACCTTCTAGGTCCATCTGTGTCACAAATTGCAAGATTTCATTTTTTTACTGGTTAGTAATTTTCCATTATATATTACATTTTTTTAATCCATTCATCTACTGATGGACACCTAGGTTGATTCTATATCTTAGCTGGTGTAAATTATACTGCAGTGAACATAAGGGTGTTTACACTTTCTTTGGATAAATAACCCAGACATGGAATTGCTGGGTCATATAGTAGTTCTAATATTAATGTTTTGAGACAATCCATAGTTTTCCCCAGTGGCTGCGCCAGTCTGCATTTTCACCAACAGGGCACTAGGGTTTCCCTTTCTCCACATCCTCACTAGCACTTGTTGTTTGTTGATTTATTGGTTATAGTCCTTCTGGCAGGTTTGAGGTGATATCTCCCTGTGGTTTTGATTTGCATTTCCTCAATGTTGAGCATCTTTTCATATGTCTGTTGGTCATCTGTATGTCCTCTTTGGAGAAGTGTCTATTCAGGTCCTCTGTCCATTTTTGTCTTTTTGTTATTGAGTTGTATGAGTTTCTTATAAATTATGGATAGTAATCCCTTATCTGATATATAGTTTGAAAATATCTTCTCCTGTTCCATAGGTTGTCCTTCATCTTGTTGATTGCTTCTTTTGCTGTGCAGAAGCTTTTTAGCTTTTGCTTTTTTTGTTGCTTGTATTTTTAGTATCATATCCAAAAAATTATTGCCAAGACCAATGTCAAAGAGCTTTTCATTTTAACCATTGTAATCGATATATACTAGTACCTGCTGTTTTGGGGTCAAGGGCTTTATAAATCTTAATTAGGTCAAGTTAATTGATAATGTTGTTCAAGTCCTCCACATTGTAGCTGCTTTGGGTCTGTCTCGCATGTGCCCAGTTGAAGGGTTAGTACACAAAGTTAAGGGACTACTTTCTCTAGCTCTTACCTTTCCAGGATTCTTCCCATACTCTATGGATCTCAGATATCCCTCTTTATGATCATTTTGCCAGAAAGTCAGCATTTCTCTTGAATCTTTAATTTCCTGTGCTGTTACCATGCATTTCTGTATGATTGCAACTGCCTTGGGACAAAGTGATGAGGAGAGACAGAGAGAGAGAGAGGAAGTGAGGGGAGGAGGAAGGGAGGGAGGAGGGGAGAGAAGCTTTTACTCCTACAGTGTGTATATTATAGATCTCTTTTTCTAATTTTTATGTCTAGAAAGACAGAGTTTCTCTTGGAGGTTTGGCTGTCCATGATGCCAACACATAGTCCCATGACTGAAGTCCTCCACAGAGAAAGGCAAGGAGAGGGAAAAGAAAAAATATATAGGAATGCTACAGTTTTCAGTCTGCAAGCTCCCCTTTACCTGGTCCCCTGGTCAGGAATGTGGGACTTCTTCCACAGGTTTTGCCGCCTGGATCCTTACATGTCTTTGTAACTGCTGTCAAAGCTGAGGGAGTTAAGAAGGAAAAATATGTAGAAATTCTCTACCATATGGGTTGCTTTTTAAAATTTTGACCTCTCTCCCAAACCTTTTTGCTCTTGTTTACTTTGCAGAGTCCTCAATAAATTGCTTTTTGTATCCAGAGTACTTAGTTGTATTCACTGTATTGTAAGTGTTTAGTTGTAATCATTGGGACAGAGAGACTGTAGTGGGCTTATTTCCACTTGGCCAGCACTGGAACTCCTGGTTTGTATTTTTTAAAGTAATTTTATTGATTATGTTATTACAGTCTTCCCAATTTTTCACCGTTTGACCCCTTCCACCTGGTATCCCCCTTCGCTCCAGAAATCCCCCCCTCAGTTCATGTCCATAAATCGTGCATAAGTTTATTGGCTTCTCCATTTCCTATACTATCCTTAACATTCCTATGTCTATTTTATACGTACCAATTATGATTTTTAATCCTGCACCTTTTCCCCCATTTCCCCCCTTTCTCCTCCAAGCTGATAACCTTGCATGTAATCTCCATACCTATGATTTGGTTCCTGTTCTGCTTGTTTGCTTAGTTTTTTTTTTTTTAGATTCAGTTGTTTGTAGTTGTGAGTTTGTTGCCTTTTAAATGTTCATAGTTTTGATCTTCTTTTTTTTTTAAACAAGTCCCTTTAACATTTCATGTAATAATGGCTTGGTGATGATGAACTTCTTCAACTTTACCTTGTCTGGGAAACACTTTATCTGCCCTTCCATTCTAAATGATAGCTTTGCTGGATAGAGTAATTTTGGTTGTAGGTCCTTGCTTTTCATCACCTTGAATACTTCTTGCCATTCCCTTCTAGCCTGCAAAGTATCTTTTGAGAAATCAGCTGACTGTCTTATGAGAACTCCTTTGTACATAACTCTCTGCTTTTCTCTTGCTGTCTTTAAGACTCTCTCTTTATCTTTAACATTTGGCACTTTAATTATGATGTGTCTTGGTGTGGTCCTCTTTGGGTTCAACTTGTTTGGGAGTCTCTGAGCTTCTTGGACTTGTCTGTCTATTTCCTTTGTCAAATTAGAGAATTTTTCAAATAAGTTTTAAATTTCTTGCTCTTCTTCTTCTCCGTCTGGCATCCCTATGATTTGGATGTTGGCATGTTTGAAGATGTCCCAGAGTCTTCTTATACTATCCTTCTGTTCTTTGAATTCTTGTTTCTTCTTTCTGTTCTGGTTGAATGTGTATTTATTCCTTATGTTCCAAATCATGGATTTGAATCCTGGCTTCCTTCCCTTCACTGTTGGTTCCCTGTGAATTTTTCTTTATTTCACTTAGTGTAGCCTTCATTTCTTCCTTTATGTTGTTGCCATACTCAGTGAGTTCCTTGAGCATCCTGATAACTAGTGTTTTGAACTCTGCATGTGATAGGTTGGGTATCTCCATTTTGTTTAGTTCTTTCTCTTGGGTTTTGTTCTGTTCTTTCATTTGGGCCATATTTCTTTGTCTCCTCAATTTGGCAGCCTCCTTATGTTTGTTTCTGTGTATCAGGTAGAGCTGGTTTGACTCTCTGTAAAAGGCACCTGTAAATTGTGTGGGGCAGAGCCTTAGATATTCTCCAGGGTGAGGCAACCCCCTTCACCGCTATGGGAGAATTTGGAGAGGTGACTGCATGGGGGTTTGCCTGACACTCACCCTGTTTCCGGTCACTTCACCTACTTCTGTATGCAACTGACACCCTTCCAGTGGTTGCCCTGATGATGAATCCCAGAGTAGGTGGGTTTGCATATGTTTTAAGACTGTGTGGGTCCTTTAAGTGGGGTTTCCTGAAAATCTGGCAGTTTCTTCTGCTGCACCAATACCCACTGGTTTTTACAACCAGAAGTTATGAGCTTTATTTTCCTGGTGCTGGAACCCTGGGCTGTGCAGTCTGGCCTGGGACTGGGATCACTCGCTTCCAAGGTATCCCTCCTGATTTTTATCCCCCACACGTGAATGTGGGACCACACTTGCCATTCCACTATTGCTGCTATCACCTCTTTGCACCACGCTGTGTCTCCTTGTGTCTCTACCCTGTCTCTGCAACTCTGCCCTTCCTACCCATCTTGATGAATGTGGCTTCTTCAAATCCTTAGTTGTCAGACTTCCATACAGTTTGATTTTCAGACAGTTCTGGGTGTTATTTGTTTTGAGATTTAGTTGTGATTGTTTTTGTGGTTGTACAAAGAGATGAAGCATGTCTACCTACACCTCCATCTTGATCGGAAGTCCTGATTTGTGTTTTGAAAAGATTAATCTGTGTAGCAAGGTACGAGGGGATGCTGTGAGGTTAATGTGTAAGATTACTGTACTAGTCTAGCTAACAGATGGTGATAGCTTCGATTGAGAAGGTAGCAGCTGAAATGATGAGAAAAGTATGGTTTCAAGAGACATATTGGGGGTAAAATTAATTGGATTCAGTAATAAGTTGGAAGCAGGGAAAAAAAGGGAAATGTAAAGAATTATTTTTCTAATTCTGGCTTAGAGAATAGATGGATGGTGGTATCATTTTCTGAGGTAGAAAATGCTTGAAGAGGAATGTATTTAAGTATGTGTGCATAGAATGAAGAGCTTGGAAGGTTATGAGTTTAGTTTTGGACATACAGAGTTTGAGGTGCATTTGACATAACTCAGTGAAATCTCAAGTAGGCAGATGTATGTATACACAATTTCGGAACTTACAGGAGATCTTTGGGCTGGAGATATAAATTTATGAATTATCTACATTAAGATGGAAATCAAAATTATGGTTATAAGTTTAGATAGTATTGGGAAGAAAAGAGGTCTCCAAACCACATCTTGAAGAACTCAGACATTTAATGGCTTGCTAGAGGATAAGCTAGGAAAAGGAGACTTAGAAAGAATGAACAGAACTGTAGGAGGAGAATGGAAGGGAGTGTATTGTGGAAGCCAAGGACAGAGGATATTTAAAACTTGATTGGATCACAATGTCAAATGTTCTTGAGATATCAGATAGGAAGAAGACTGAAAAATGTCCTCTTTGGGTTTAGCAACATGGATATCACTAGTGACTTTCATATGATCCACATAATGGAGTAGAGATGTAGTAACTATGCTAGAATGAATTGTTTAGAAGGTGCACAGATGGGCATGACCAGTATAGACAACTTTTGGGAGAAGTTTTGCTATGAAGCAGAAGATGGAGACAGGTTACTATTTACCTGAAGGATATGGGATAGAAGGAGATATATATTTTTTCAAATGGGAGAAACTTGAACATGTTTAAAAAGTTATGGGAATTATCTATTTGAGGGAGAAGATAGTATATATAAGGAGAGAAAGAAGGAATAATGAAAAAGTAAGTTTCTGGGGTGGGCCAGAGGAAAGTGGGATCCAAAACATCAAGGGACTGGCCTTACATGGGAGGCAGACCTCAACCTAACTGTAAAGGATCAGGTTGGGGAAAGCACTCAGAATGTGCACAGAGGTATTTAAGTTTCCATGGTTGGTAGCAGAAAGTTGAGGGAGTTCCTATCTGGTGGTCTCTATTTTGTCTTTAAAGTAGTAGGTGATATCCTGTTCTGAGAGTTGAGGAGGTCATGAGTATTGGATTACAGGCACTCTAAAGTTTGAAGAAACAAACACTATAGGGACTAGGAGAATGAGCTGTTCAAGGAAGCATAGTAGGCCATGGTTTCTTTTAACTTCATGCTTCAGACATAACATATTGAACTTCATTTAATTAGTGCAACTTTCTTGTGTCCCTTCCCCTCTGAACTTCCACCTATATAATGACCCCTGCCTGGAACACTGCTCCTGCCACCTTTCAGTGATTCTTCTTCATCCTTCACATGTTAATTTAGAAGCACTTCCTCTAAGAAGCCTCTTCTGTGGTTAGGAAGAGGTTAGCTGCCCTGGGTATGTGCTTCCATGGCCACTCTAATCTTGTTCACCACAGTCCATGTTGTTGTGGTTGCTTGTGAAACTGGCCATCTCTCCTGCTAAAATGTCAGCTCTCTGAGGTCAGAGACCACGCGGTTAACGATGATGATGACATGGTTAGCTCTAACCTGTAGCACAGGTCCTGCCACATAATAGGTACTTAATATACAGTTGCTGAATGAATGCAGTGAACCCACTGTGACAAGAGAGAGAACTGGTCACATGGCCAGAAGATGGTGGAACTCTTAATAGGGGTCTGTCTGGATGAAAAGCGTAGTCTGTAAGAAGTACTGTTTCATTAACAAGACACACTGGACCATAAGACGCACCTGATTTTAGAGGAGGAAAATAGGGAAAAAAATTTGAAGCAAAAAACATGTTAAAATATTTCATAACATAAATAACATAATAGTTCACCAATGTAAATGTAAACAGAACTCAACAGCAGCATTAACAACCATTATTACTGACTTTAAGCTTTAAGTACAGAAGCTCCTCTAATCATCAGGGAACCCCAAGAACTCCTTGTCACTACTGTCCACATTTGTGAAGCTCAGTTCCTCAGAATCACTAGTATCACTGTCTTCACTCTGTTCATAGAGGATGCCATCTTCAGAGCCGTCTAAGGCATTGCTGATGCCACATTTTTTGAAGGACCTCACAACGGTTTCATCCTTAACTGACTGCCATGAGATTTTCACCCACTCACAAACTTGGGTAAGAGTGGGCCTCTTCATTTGTCCAGTTGGTGTTAGATCATGATTTCCAGCAGCCATCCATTTGTTCCACTCTTCTTTCATGAAAACTTTAAATGGCTTGTTGATGGAAACGTCCAAAGGTTGCAACTGGCTGGTAAGCCTTCCAGGAATTACAGCTAGATGGGTTTTCTCTTCTTTAAATCTCTTTTTTGTGGCTTCAGTGATATGTGCCCTAAACAGCGAGCCAGGTAAGCTACATTCGGACTACAAGATGCACCCCCATTTTCCTCCCAAATTTGGAGGGGGAGAAGTGCATCTTATAGTCTGAAAAATATGGTAGATTCTTGGCACTTTGCAGCTGAGGCATGAAATAAAACACCAGAGTGATATAAGAGTGAGACTAATTTTTCTGTACTGGTGGTAAGTGCTGGGGGGAACACTGACCTGCACTTTAACCAGCTGCCCTAATAGCCTGATAGTGCTGAAAGGGGTATTGCGGGTGCTCGAGGTGGGGCACTGACTGAAAGGAGCACCACCATTCTGAATGGGGCTCTGATCTGCCTGGGACCAAATATGGTCGTGAGTCTCAATGGCTGATTTTGACTCCATTACTTAATATTGCTCATTATTTCAGCAACCTGAGAATAACAGCTGGACTGTGCATGATGAAAGCAGATGAACTTATCTGTGCAGGCAAACATCATGGCAGTTCTCTTGGAGAAATGTCACTTTTTAGTTTACAAAAATAAATCCCCTGTTTTTGTCCTCATTCTTAAAAAATGCCAACTTGCAAGATGTGCATGCTTGTAAGACCAGGCAAGGACAAATTTAAATGAGAGGAAATACTTTATAGCTAGGCTGCCTCCTTCTTCCTCAAAGGCTGATAAACTACAAATGCCATTTAGACACTGGATTTACAGTTACTTTTGTGTATATCCTGAAAACTCACTATCTTAGGGGGATACTAGTTCATGGAGAAAACAACTTAGTACTGAGAAGTTCAATTACTCTCCTAAAATATCAATAGCTTAGTAGCAAGAAAGGCAAAAACAACAGGACTTCTTCCATAGCGGATGTATTCTCAAGACATCTATAAAGATTTGCTACAAACAGCAAGAAAGTAATAGCTATAAATGTTGCTCAGTGGGAAGGGTTGAGAATGGAAGTCCCTCCTCCCAGCCTCCAGTTGGAAACTGACTGGTGCTTCATCACATCACAGTATGAGCTTCTCTGCCTATATTTCCCTGTCTCTTTGTTTTAATTATGACTCCTATTTTTCTCATGGTGGTGAGACCATTTTGCAGGTCTTTGGTATAGGATTTCTGTTTTCTCTCATTTCTGGAGAGACTGTCTTCCTTTAGAAGACCCAGCTTTGTGTTTTCTGAAGAACACCCACTGAGCCAGGGATTTGAGTGTTTCCTGGTCTGCTTTAGTCTTCCTCAGCAGCGCAGTAATGCAATCAGCTGAAGGATCCCCTGGGAGAGCTGCATTTTTAGGGCTTCTTTTTTTAGTCTAAATTATTTCATAAATGTATTTTGGGGGGCATGGGGTTGATTACTGAAACCCTTTCTTTGAAGGTGTCTGCCTTCTCCATCAATAGCTCTTCAGCGAGTTCAGACTGTGGTGAGGACTTTTGTCTCGAATCACTGTGTCACAGGAGGGCAAAGTACCTGAAAAGAGCTTGGCTTCGGAGGAGCCCTGACTTTGACTTTGAGAATACATGAGTCATTGGGTTTTTCTCCATGGCTAAAAGAAATTGACTCACAATATAAGAAAGGATGCCAAGTGTTTCCATGAATGTATTTGATATTTGAAAACAGAGAACAGGGAAAGCTGTGCTAAGTCATACATATACAGTATCTGTTATGTAGTTACACAGAACTCTAACATTTATAAGAAATTTTTCATGCCACAGCAGATCTATATATCATGTCCTCATTTATAACCTATACATAAAGAGGAGAGGTGGTATGTCATCATAATGGTTAAGAATGGGCCTTAAGGGTTAGAAGGTCTAGGTTCTAGTTATTTTGTCTTGGGTAAGCCATTTGATCCTCTTAAGCCTCCATTATCTCATCTGTGAAATGGAGAAAATAATAGTGTGCAATGCATAAGGTTATAAAGATCCAATGAGATCATGCAAGTAAAATTTGGCACTGTGCCTGACAATAAGTGCTTAGTAATTGTTCATGTCCTGTAACAGAACCTTTTCCTATTTTTTTCCAATCACCTTCCAAGGAAAGTACATCCAGTTATATAAAGAACTCTTGTTCTGTTGCATACCTTGATAGTTTGGGGTAAGCAAATTTGGGATTAGAAATGAGGAGAATTGAATTTTTCTGTCCACCCCTTCATTTCTTTTGTTTTATTGGTTTTTATAGCACATATCACTATCTATTGTGGGTTGAATTATTTTACCCCAAAAGATATGTTGAAATCTTTATTAGTTTGCTAGGGCTAATATAATGAACACCAAAGATTAAGTGGATTAAACAATAGAAATTTATTTCCTCATAATTCTGTAGGCCAGAAGTCAAAGATCAAAGTGTAGGCAGGGTTGTTTTCTGCTGACAACTCTCCCCTTGGCTTGTAGATGGCTGTCTTCTCTCTCTTCACATGCTCTTCCCTCTGTGTATGTCTGCATCCTAATCTCTTCTTATAAGGTCACCAATTACATTGGATTGGGGTATCCCCCAGTGACCTCATTTAACCTTAATTCCCTCTTTAAAGGCCCTGTCTCCAATACAGTCACATTCTGAGGTACAGGGGTTAGGAATTCCACATACAAATTTTTGAGGAACACAGTTCAGCCCACAACAAAGTCCTAATTTTTGGTACCTGTGAATGTGACCTTACTTGGAAATAGAACATTTGCAGATGTAATCTCGTTAAGATGAGGCCATACTGGATTAGGGTAGGCTATAAATCCAGTGACCAATGTCCTTATGAAAAGAGGTTAATAACAGAGGCACAGAGGAGACATACAGGGAGGAATGCCATGAGAAGATGGAGGCGGAGATTGCATGCTGCCACAAGGCATAGGTTGCCAAAGTTTGCTGGCCACCACCAAAAGCTAGAATACACGAGGAAGAATTCCTCCTTAGAGCCTTCACTGGGAGCATGGCCTTGACAACACCTTGGTTTTGGACTTTTAACCTCTAAAACTGCAAGAGAATATATTTCTCTTGTTTTGAGTCACCCAGATTGGGGTAATTTGTTATGGTAACCCTAGATAATAATACACTACTTCACATTATGTATTTGTTAGTTGTCTTCTATATCCTCCACTAGGATGTTAAGCTCCATGAGGGCAGGGACTTGCCTGTCTTAATGACTATTGTATTGCCACAACAACGAATATTTATTG
Source organism: Micronycteris hirsuta (assembly GCA_004026765.1). Classification (NCBI taxonomy): domain Eukaryota; kingdom Metazoa; phylum Chordata; class Mammalia; order Chiroptera; family Phyllostomidae; genus Micronycteris; species Micronycteris hirsuta. The sequence goes on along the minus strand of PVJI01015345.1, from coordinate 15,853 downwards.
AATGAATGAATGGGGACAATTTTGAAGGGAAGGTGTAAGGAACAGAGATGGGAGAAAGTACAATGGGAGGAAGGTATTGAAAAGGAAAATGATGGTAAGTTTCAAATATACTAACCTACTACCAAGGGGACTTCTAATCTGAGTTGAAAAAATAATCGAGTACTGCCCAGTTTGATGTGGCAAGAAATCAAAATAAAATATGGAAATTGGGGTCAGAGGAGTCCTGGGAGCTTAAATTCCTAGGTAGCAGAAATTGGGGAAATTGCATTGGACTTTCTTGGGTCATGGAAATAGGAGAGTCCAACTCAATTATGTCCTCAAGGAGCAAGGGGGCCGGGTGACATCTGGTTTACAGTTAAGGTATATAGTCTCCTAGATTTATTCTCTGTGTACCCTATATTTTCTCATGACATTTATCTTTTTATCAGTTTCTTCTCAGTTCAGGGACATTTTCTCAAATTCAGTCTAATTCTCTAGTTTAGCTTTCTGCAGTAGGCTACCTAGCTCCAGTATATTTTTTCATCTGAAAGCAGTCTTTCCTGACCTTAGATGGTTCTGCTTTTAGGAATAAAATGTCATTTCAAATTTTATTATAAATCCTAATGACAGATTTATTTTTTAAAAGAAATCCTATAAAAACTTTTGATCTGAAGTCTTAGAGGGTCTTTATATTTTGAACTCTTGACTCCCCCCCGCTTCTCTCTTCATCCAGTAAGTTTTCTCTATCTGTTCTCCCTGATATCTGTGATTAACTATTACTGGGATTGACATGTCAGAGACTGCATGGGTCCTGATATTTTAATTCAGAATGCAAGGATAAGTTTCTATTTTCTATGATTTTGCAAATGAAGTAGGAGTATTTTATAAAGTAGGCAGACACAGGACAGGGAAGCAAACTGCTGGGCTGAGTATTTTCTCTTTTATGTTGTAGCAAATGATAGGTCCTGCCCCTCATCTGCCAACATCACTATTGTCCTTGTTAAGAGTCTGCTAGGGCAGCACCCTTGCTTCTTAGCACTTTGTCTCACCATGGTGAGCCTGGCAGTGATGCCCACTTTTCTCTCTCTGTTCCATATATAAGTACTTGTATACTCTGGAAATGCTTGAGTTTTCTCTTTTCCATGTGGCTCATAGCTTTCCTGTTTCTGTTTAGAGTTGCTCCGATCTTGGGAGCTTCTGTAGAATCTCGTCCTTTACTCCCAAGTCTTGGCCCTCTGGTAAAGTCTTTCCTTACACCAATCCCATCTACACAACATGCCACCCTTCTGAGTTTCCCAGGGTTGATATATATATTTCCCCATATTTTCTATTTCTTTGGTTATTATAATGAGGATTTGGGAGAGAAAGAAGTTAATTGCATAGGACCAAGTTGCCATCGTGAAACAAAATGTTATGGCAACTGGAGATTTTACAGGAGAGGCAGGACTTAGAGGGTGGAAAGGGCACACATGATCTGGGACTAGAAAGTTCTGGGTTTTCATCCCAGCTTGACTTCTTTCTGACCATGTGACCTTGGTTATTTGCTCTCTCAGTGTCAAACTCTGTTTCTTACATCTCTCTGATCTTCAGAATGGAAAGTATTTGTATAGGTAGAAAGGAAGCAGAAGAGTGTAAGAAGTTGACAGCAAGAACAAAGAGAGTAACATTGGAATGAGGGTGATCCGTAGTGATAAGAATAAGCTGAGACGTTGCAGGTATCATGGTTGCCTATGCTATAGCCATTTTCTCTTCTTCTTGGCTGGAAGAGCCCATTATTTTTTCAGGTGACTACCTTTCTTTATATAGCCATTGTAGTCCTTCTTCTCTTACCAACATTGGGCATGGACATGTGATATAGTAGCCAGGGAGTCATGAGGGAACCTTGTGGGGACTTCTGGGAAACCTCATTGTCAAAAAGAGAACAAGAGGTAGACATGCCTTCTTTTCCTGCAGTGGGCATTGTTGCCTGCAATGCCTTGGTTGCAGGACAGTGATACTGAGTGCAAGATCCCTGTGGAGGGTGGGCGGTTGGGCTTGGCATGTTAGAGAGGAGAGGCAGAATCAGGGTACTTGAGGATGTTGTGAAGACATTGAATTATTTAATCCTATAATTTATGTCTCTCCAGACTTCTTCAATTAATAAAGCCATTGGAACTGTGTGGATTTTCTTTCTTTATTTTCAACTCAAAGCATACAAAATGATATAAAAGAGATCGATGTCCAAATGGAATGAGAAATAAATGTGGTCAGGTCAGAGGAAGGAATGCTACAAAGAGCTTTTTTTTTTAACTATATTTTATTGATTATGCTGTTACAGTTGTGCCACTCTCCCCCCCTTCTTGCCCCTCACCCCCTTACCCCCCTTTCCCCACCCTTTAGTTTTGTCCATAGGTCACACACATAAGTCCTTCTGCTTCTGCAGTTCCTATACTATTCTTAACCTCTCCCTGTCTGTTGTCTACCTCCCATTTATGCTACCTGTTCTGTGCCCCATTCCCACCCTCTCCCCCTACCACTCCCCTGTTGATATTCCTCCATACCTTATATAACTCCCTTTAGCATTTCATACAATAAAGGCTGGGTGGTGATGAACTTCTTGAACTTGGTCTTATCTGAGAAGCACTGTATCTGCCCTTCCATTCTAAATGCAAACTTTGCTGGATAAAGTATTCTTGGATGTAGGTCCTTGCCTTTCATGACTTGGAATACTTCTCTCCAGCCCCTTCTTGCCTGTAAGGTCTCTTTTGAGAAATCAGCTGACAGTCTTATGGGCATTCCTTTGTAGGTAACTGGTAACTGTCTCCTTTTCTCTTGCTGCTTCTAGGATCCTTTCCTTATTTTTGATCTTGGGTAATGTCATTATGATGTGTCTTGGTGTGTTCCTCTTTGGGTCCAACTTCTTTGGGACTCTCTGAGCTTCTTGGACTTCCCAAAAGTCTATTTCCTTCACCAGCTTCGGGAAATTCTCCATCATTATGTGTTCAAATAGGTTTTCAATTCCTTGGATTTCTTCTTCTCCTTCTGGCAGCCCTATGATCCGTATGTTGGGATGTTTACAGATGTCCTGGATGTTTCTGAACCCCTCCTCCATTTTTTGAATTCTTGTTTCTTCATTCCTTTCTGGTTGGATGTTTTTTTCTTTCTGCTGGTCCACTCTGTTGATTTGAGCCCCAGTTTCTTTCTTATCCCTATTGGTTCCCTGCAGATCTCTCCTCATTTGTTCAAGCAATTTCGATCATTTTTCGTCGAATTCTGTGAGCATCCTGATTACTAGGGTTTTAAACTGTGCATCTGATAGGTTGGCTATCTCTTGGTCGGTTAGCTCTGGAGCTTTGATCTGTTCCTTTCTTTGGGCCATTTTTTTTCCCTCGGTGCACCTGTTACTGTAAGGGGGGCGGAGCCTTGGGGTTCACCTGGGCAGGGAAACTCCCGGTAGTTGTGCTGTGACGTAGGCTGTGGGGGTGGGACCTGAGAGCACAATGGTGCCTGCTCCGCTCTTTGCACCCACACCGCCTCCTGCAAGCAATTCGAGCCCCTCTGCGCTGGCTCCGGGGGTCGCTCCGGGGTCAGTGGACGGTCTGCACAGCTCCAATCCCCCGCGGGTCTCCCCAGCGAACTCTCCTATGAGGCCGGGAGTTCCTCCCGCTGCCGACTCCACCCTCACAGGTGCTCTCAATCTGCGCCGATGGGTTGCGCCCTGCTTTCTCTCCCGGTCAGTCTGCCCACGAATGCGGACCTGCCCAGTCCACCAGTCCGAGCCCCGCTGGGTCCGGATGAGTCGGGCGCTGGCTGCATTTTGGTCAGCCCCCCCGTCTGGGTGTGCTGCAGCCCCGTGGGAACTGCCCCTCCAACCGCGGACCTGCCGTCTGCTCACCAGCTCGCCGCGGAGTCACAGAGCGCTCTCCCTCCGCCCTGCTCCTCCCAGCTCACCAGACTGGATGGATGTATCTTCTTTAATTCCTTGGTTGTCGGACTTCCTCTCAATTCAATTTTCTGTCAGATCTGGCTGTTTTTGGTTGTGTAAATTTCTGATTTTTTCCTTGTTTGGTTGTGCGAGGCGGCACAGTGCATTCACCTATGCCGCCATCTTAGGAAGTCTCGGAATGCTACAAAGAGCTTTAAAAAACTAGATAGAAGCATTGAAATTTGGTGTGGTAGATCACAGGAAGTGGCAGAAAGCTTTTAAAAAACTGATCTTGACAAATGCAGTATTTTAGATAAGATTCATTTGAGAACAATGTGATGGCTACAATAATGAATGGAACACTCTGGATTTTAAAAGACCAGCTATAAAATGTGGCAGTGCTCCAAGTATGAAACAATGGGCACTGGACCAGAGCCTTGGGGTAAATTAGAGTATTAGAGTAAATCACTGTGAACCTTTGGTTTAGTTTTCCCTTATTTTATTTTGTACTCCTGTAAGGCCTGGTGGGGAAGAACTCCCTGTTAGTGAGACAGGATGCGTATCATTTGGGCAAAGTCTTCAATCTAAAAGATGTTAAGGAGGAACAGGTTGCTGCTTTATCAAAAAGAGAGACAAATGCCCAGAAAGTGGGAGATTGAGAATCAAGGAATTTTTTCTTAGATACCAGTAGCACTCTTCCTCTCTTCACCACCCCGACCTGTTCTGTGGGCTGCACTCACTGAGATGGCAAAACTAAAGGAGGAGGAGAAATTGTTGCTCCCCAGTGGCTCTTAGGGCCTCCAGCCATACATGACATCTGCTTCTTAGCTCAAGAAGCCTCTCAGGTAGGAAAGTCTATCCTGCCCTAGACTTTGGACACTTCCATGTATACCTATCTGTGTGATAGTCCTTTATGAAGAAAAATACTTCTATTTAATTCTTAGCTCAATATGAAAACCTATAAAATACAGCTAGGTATTCAAGTTCCATGTTAAGCTAATCTGAGAGTTGAATGTTTGGATTTAGAGAAATTAAAAGTTTTTCCATTGTAAAAAATGTTTTCCAAAAGTTTACTTTAAGTAATAGCATTTTTTTGGTGTACATTAAAATATAAATGAATTTTTAGTTGCCTTTACTAGCAACATGTCTATTTTGTAAAGTAAATGCCAACTGCAAAGAAAGTTATTTTCATGCTTGGTGAAGACACATTGTTCTAAATAATGATTACAATGGAGAAATTAGAAGAAATGCACAGCTTTTACTCAGCAGGGAGTGTATTTTGAGACCCAATAAGTTTAAGCTAATTTGATTTTTTAAAAAGCACAATTTCTTCCCTATGCATAATTGTAGCAGTTAGGAATTGCATTTGGCAGAAAATCCCAGAAAGCTGACAAACAGTGGTTTAAAAAATTAATGGGATTATTCGTCTAATGCTTCCAAAGTCTGGCAGCATGTAGCTCAATGATACCGTCATGGAATGAAATTCTCCCTCTCTTCCAGCCATACCATCATAACCAATGGCTGTTTCCCTTTGAGCACTGTGTACAATCCAGACAAGAGGAAGCACCAGTGGACTTGTGTTTCATTGGACAGAACCAAGTCACATGATCACCTTTAGATGTGAGGCAGTCTGAGAAGGTGAGCTTTCACTGTCCTGACTTTCTAGTAAAAGAAGACAAGTCTGAAAGGGCTGGGATAATATGGATCTGGACAATTTACAGTATATGCTTCCATAGTGTTAGTTACTTTGAGAGAAGAAGGAATGTTATATAAAGACAACTTAAATTTCAGATGGCAGGCTGTTTGGCTTGGTTTTGACATAGTGCACTTACAATATACTTATATGGTGTATTAGTCTGGGGTTAGTCAATAAAACCAAGCCATTCTAAATAATGTGGAAATAAAGTGGTTTAATGTAGGAATAGAGCTTAGATGAATATTGCGAAACCGTGAGAACAAAGGCCAGAGAAGCTACAGCCTGCAGGAAGCTGACCTTAGAGACCTCAACTGGATGCATCAAAATGACTCATTCTCAAGAGCTTTTTGGGTAACTAATGTGATTCTCAAAGGCTCTGAGAAGCTCCCAGTTGTTGTGTCCAGCACAAAGGCAGGCACAGAGTTGGGCTTCAACAACAGCTTATTGCTTCCTTGTTCTACAGATAGGGAATTAATAAGAATACTTTGGCATTTGAAACCCAGGTGGCAGTGTAGACATCCACATTTGAGTCTGGACATACCCGGTGCGAGGATGAGAGTTCAGTCAAGAAAACAGAAATCGCTGCAGATATTTCACATAGAAGGAAATCAGTACAGGGAATTGGTTACACAGATGGTAGAAGAATTGAGAAATAAAGTAGGGGATTGAGAAGCAGTGCAGATATTGAGAACATAAGGAAGCTGTTGCTACCCCTTTGCTGAAGGGTGATGGGAATTGGGCGTGTGAGCAGAGAGCAGAAGCCGAGGTCCCCTAGCAGGAGTTGGTGAGGAAGGAATTTTCCAGGGAAGCTGGAGCTATGAAGACGAAGTTGCTGTCCTGCAGCAAAGTGAGTTGAGGAGAAATGCCCTGGTTTCTCCCTTTCTCCTACCCTCCAATCTTCTGCCCGTGCTTCCCATTGCTGAGCCAAGTCAGAAACCAGTTGACTGCAGAGATCAGTTTCTGAGGGTTAGGAATCTGGAAGTGGCTTACCTGGGTGGTTGTGGCTCAGGTTTTCTCATGAAGCTGTAGTTGAGCTATCAGCTGGGGCCGCAGTCGTTGGAAGCTGGAGAATCTGTTTCCAAGCTCACTGACATGCAGGGGGTCAGCTTCTCTGTGATACAGAGCACAGCAGAGCAAGTACAAGACATGGATCTGAGGGCAAATAAAAAAGGACCAGTGTGGTCTGGCTGGTGTGGCTCAGTGGACTGAGCACTGGCCTGTAAACCAAAGGGTCACCAGTTTGATTCCTAGTCAAGGCACACGTCTGGGTTGTGGGCCAGGTCAGGTCTCCAGTAGGGGGTGCACGAGAAGCAACCACACATTGATGTTTCTCTCCTTTTCTTCCTCCCTTCTCTTCTGTCTAATAAAAAGATAAAATCTTTAAAAAAAGGACCAGCGTAGTCTGTGTGTGTGTGTGTGTGTGTGTGTGTGTGTGTGTGTGTGTGTGTGAGAGATATGCTTGAGGAGGGAGAAGGATGTCAACAGGGTCCATGTGAACTGGCATTCTCTCTGGTGTTTTAACATCCCTTTGAATTTTCCAGAATCATAGGGGCCAAAGCTTTGGTCTACCAGTGCCACGTACTGTCAGCTTCGTGGCTCAGCTGTCCGGCCCTGCTAAGTTCGTGCTATTTTTACTTTGCTCTCGTGGGCAGGTTAAAACAGCCAGGCTCTGACATGATCAATGCTTGGCAAGATCACAGTTGTACCAGGTTATTTGGTCCAGTTTGAGTTCCTTGTAAATTAGACAAAACATGGGTCATTTGCAGAGACAAGGAAGGATATTTAAGATTTAGAGATGATGACTATTTCAGTTTTCATTTTTTAAATTCCAAGGGTGATTTAAAAGTTTTAATATTGGTTTGGGAGCATGACCTTGGTTTAACAGTTATTTGATTTATTGATGACTTTATTATAAATGTTATAACACTGTCCTGAGTTTACTCAGGAATTTGAGGCTAGGACACTGTTGCTAGGATAATTGGTGTTGGTGGCCATGCAAAGAGTTTCATACTGTTTTCCATTATTTATTTTAATATCCATAACTGGCAAAGTGATTTTATTGATTGTCTTCATGCTAGGTTATCCAAAGGCAGCAATACCTGACTTTCCTGGTGAGCATTCTTAATGTTCAACTGGACTTTGGGATATGTATGGAATGTGAAATTGGAATGCTGAGCCTTCTTGGTAAGTTCATTCATTTACAAGATGTTACGAACCTGTACACTCAAGTTCAGCTTTAACGTTTGATAAACTCCTAAAAACGGATTATAGTACATTCTACTAAGTCAGACAGTGAAAGACAAATACTGCATGATCTCACTTATATATGGAATCCAAAAGATCTGAGCTTGTAAAAGCAGGAAGTGGGATGGTGGTTACTAGGGACTGAGGGTTGGGGAATTGGAGGATGTTGTTTAAGGGTCCAAACTTGCATCTAGTGTATAAAAAAAAGTCCTGGAGATCTAAGGCACAGCATAGTGATTATGGACAACAATACTGTATTATAGACTTCAAAACTGCTAAGAGATTACATTTTAATTGTTCTCACCACAAAAAAGAAATGATAATTATGTCATGTGATAGAGTCTTTAACTAACTCTATGGTGGTAATCATATTGCAATATATAAATGTATCAAATCAACATGATTTTAAACTTACACATGTTCCATGTCAATGATATCTCAGTTGTTTTTTTTTTAAATGGCCTATCGTGGATAATGTCAGTGTTCTATTCAGATCCAAAAAAATATGTTAAACATTTAACTTCCAACCATGAGCACCCGTGGCTCGTTCTGTGCAGACTGTCATTTTCCCCGGACATGCAGGGAGATGGAAATACCCGGGAGTTTATGTTCCCCCTGCAGTGGCTCTTACCTGATGGGAGCTGGAGTTTGAAAGCTCCTGCTCCTCTGTTTCTCTGGTCAGGGCAACTCTGAGGAGGAACTTAACCTCCAGGGTGTCCCTGCAGGATCAGGTCAAAGCAACACTCTATGGAACTATGCCAGACACCATCTCCTTGCTTGGCTTTGGAATTCTGATTACTGTATGACAGATTACTACAAAACAGCATCTGAGCCCCGGCTGGTGTGGCTCCATTGCTTGAAGCATTGTCCTGTGGACAGAAGGGTGGGTTGTGGGTTCGATCTCTGGTGGAGGCACATGAGAAGGCAGCTGCAGGTGAGAGAAAAAATACTCGGCATCTTAAAACAATAAAAATGTTTTATCATACAGTTTTTGAGGGTCAGGAGTCTGGGTGTGGCTTAGCTGGGTGGTTGTGGCTCAGGGTTTCTCATGAAGCTGTAGCTGAACTGCTGGTTGGGGGTTGCAGTCGTTGGAAGCTGGAGAATCTGCTTCCAAGTTCACTGACATGCTGTTGGCTGGAAACCCTAATTCCTTGCCATGTGGGACTCTTTATACACAGGGCTGATTGAGTGTCTTGAAGATGTTGAAGCTTCATCCTTCTAGAGCTAGAGAGAGGGAGAGGGACCCTAAGACAAAAGTGGCAGTCTTTTATAACTTCACCTTGGAAATGTCATACTATTGCCTCTGTCATGTTCTGTTGCATATGGACCAATTCTGGCACCTTGTGGGAGAGGACCACACAAGGGTGTGAATGCCAGGAAGTGGGAACCATTGGGGGCCATCTTGCTGGCTGATTCTAGTTTCTCTTCCTTCCCTGTTCCCTGCTTCCTCCTCTCTTTCTCTGGTTTCCCATGGCAGGTCTTCCTTCATTAATTGCTTGTACACTGATTCTTGTCTTAGAAACTGCTTTTGGGGAGCCTGGCCCAAATTTGTGCTATTTCTTTGTCTAAAACAGGGGTCAGCAAACTACCCCAGTTCATGTGCCAAATCCCACTTGTGGCCTGTTTTTGCAGTTTGCAAGCTAAGGATGGTTTTTGTATTTTTAAGTGATTGGAAAAAATCAAAAGAAGAAGAAATTTTTCATACTACATGAAGATCTTTATAATATACGGAAATGATATGAAATTCAAATGTCAACATCCATGAAGTTTTATTGGAACATACTTTTTTATGTCTTGCCAATGGCTGCTTGCACACTACAACATTAGAGTAAAGTAGTTGCAACAGTTGCCACATGGTCTGCAAGACCTTAAATTACTTCCTCGCTGGCCCTTCACAGAAAAACTGCTGACAGCAGGAGTAACGTGAACCGGCTTTGTGTGGTTGGTTCCCTTCTGAGCAGTTCCAAGGCTTGGGTACCACTGCCCTGCTTGACCATCATCCCATAAGTCTTTCTGGTGTCTTTGTGTCACTCTTAATTCTTTCCAGTGTCCTTTTGTTACTCTCAGTAGAAATAGAAATGAATTATTTATGATTTTGCAGCAACAGTCCTCTGTAAAGGAGGAGTTGTAACTTTCTGCAGTGGGGTCGTTCTTGCTTGCTTCTGGGAGGTGTGCAGTTGACAAAAACCTGAACAAGCGTGGTTTGATTCTGAAAGAGGGAATTTATTTTATTAAGTAAGAATTTCAAATCACATGGAGAGCAGCCTTTCAAATATCTTTGATGCTTTATTAATACCCAGCTGTTTCATGTCTTGAAATTGACTTATAGAAACAGGTAGAATTTGATTGTTTTTTATCTTGGGGGATTTCAGTAATGATGAGATGCAATTCTATAATAAAAATTTTCTTTTTATATCAGGATTATATAAAGGGGGTAGATTAGTCAACTGAAAAATGCTTTATAATTTAAATAAAATGTTCATTCTCATTCCTTCTCATTCATTCTCTCGTTATCTTCACCCAGACTCCTGAGGCAGGTAAGGTAGATTCAATTCCTGTTTTGCTGAAGAGGTAATGGATAGAATGAGGGATTGAGCAAAAAAGCAAAAAAAGAGAGGAAGAACTCATGGACACAGACAACAGTGTAGTGATTGTGGAGGGGAGGGGAGTGGGTAGAGGTGGAAGAGGGTATAAGGGGGCTAAATGGTGATGGAAAAATACAATAAAAATAAAAATAAAAGTTAGCTAATTACATAGTGGTGAAGCTGGAGTGAGAATGCAGGCCTCTTGACTTCTAATCCGGTGTTCTTTCCACTAAACCACTTGACTATTTACTGTGTGCTGAGCATTGTATGAAGCACAGTGGGAACTTACAGTGAAATGATACTTACAATAGTACTTACATTTAAATGCCACTTTAAACTCCCCCCTCCCACAAACATTTATTTTCTCTGCTGAAATTAGTATATATTAGATTCCTCTTGTTCATGTTGTCTTGTTTAGTAGCTGTCAAGTGAATTTCTATACACTTGAATTGTACATTATAATCGATGTAACACAATTGGTATCTAGAGGAAAAACCTTTCATCTATTAACTCCTCCTTTATTGGTTCCATGTTCTAAGAAAAAGAACTAGAGAAAAAAAAACCCCTTTGTAATTTTAGGCTTTGACTAATAAATATATGCAAAAGATGTTTTACCCATTTTTCCAAGGTAAAATATGGAAACAATTTCTTGGTTCGACAGATCATATGGGTTTTTAAAGGATGAGAAACAGCAGTTTTAGTGATACTGGGAAAAGAGTGTTCCATGTGAGAGCCTCAGGGTGGAAGCTGGCCTGATTTACCTAATTGTCAAACCTGAAAAAACAATTGAAAGAATTATCTCAATAATTCATCTCATCATTTTGAAAACATGCCATCTTTTTTTCTGATTCTAAAGTTAGTATATGCTCATTATAAAAATATGGCATCTGCAGCAAGTTGACGATGACTTGCCTATGAACTACCCACAGGTATTTACTATAAATGAACAATTTCATGTATATCCTTCTAGGTAATTTTTCCTGTCGGACTATAATATGTACATTTGGGTGAGTCTTTCAGTTTTTTTTGCCTAGATTCTAGTGCACAGACCCAACTTAGATCATGGGAGGAAAGGTTGTAACATTTTCCTCCCTTTTACAATAGTTCGGTTCTCGTCCAACTGGGAGTACTGCTTCATTGAAGGCAGCTTCACATCATGTGTCAATATTTTATGCTTATGAATCATCATGTTTCTTCTCATTAGGGCTATGAGTTCTGTGAGATGACTAGAGAGGTATTTTTTTTCCCAGTACCACAGGAATACTTTTGACTGACAGCCTGAAAAGAAAATAAAGCTGGTCTTTTAAATTTGCCTTTAATCCTGCTCACATATTCTGTTGATGCATTTTGAACATCTTTTATTTTCATAGCAAGACATTTAAAAGAGAGATTATCATGGACTTTTCCAGAATGAATGGAAAATCCTTTCCATTGTAGTGGCTTCCTTTTTTTAACTGCTAATTTTCTTTTATGGTCTCCTATAAATATTCAATGTGTTGAAATTTTAATTTTTGAGTAGAATATCTGAGTTTGTGACATGCACACCCCCCCCCCCCCTTCATTATAGTCTCTGCATGGTTTGGTGACTAAGGTCTGATATTTCTAAATAGTAAACTCTTTGAGGGATATGTTTTTTGTTGTTATTGTTGTTAAGACTGTCTCTCTCATTTTATGCATGAGATTAGCAAGAGACTTTCTTCCCTCAATGCCCACTCCTCTATGAACTTTCATAGAGGGTAGAAATCTCTCTTTCCTGTTTGTGAGTATGTATATCATTGAAGATCAGTCCACTAATAGCATGGCAAAGATTCTACTGCAATGCACAAAGAATGTGGTGGCAGAGTTTGAAAAACTTGGGGCAATAATTATGGATAATTACACATGAGAGAAGAACTCAAATATGTCCTTATGCCTTTGAGGTATAGATGGAAGGTCTCCAATAGTTTCTATTATATTCCCATAAGGCTTAGTGTCAGCATGACTTACAAGTGCCATTTTCTTTGGCTAGCATTTCCTCCTCCTCTTGCTAGTGGTCCTTACTCACATAGTTCTATCACCGGGAAAGACATATCAAAAGATAAACGTTTGAATTCACATACTAATTTAGTGAAGCTAGACGAAGACTCAAATGAATGTTTGTTTGATATTAGTCTTTTAGGGTTGCCAAGCCATCTGCCTCATTCAGTAATGGTCTCATTATTTTTCAAGCTTATTCTGCATTTTGTTGATAGATTAATTTAATGGATTTTTCAGTTGCTGTTTGCCAGTCTTGCTCCCTTTTTCCAAAAGCACCCAACACAACAAGAAATGATCTACGATGGTCTCCCACCTTCTAATAATGTCAGTAGGAGCAGGGTGGAGTCAGTTGGGAAGCTGAGATACCATTTTAGATGGAGTCACGTTTGAAGGATAAGAGTTGACAATTTAAGTGGGGAAAAAAGCTTTCCAAAGGTCATTTTGTTTAATATGTGTGAGTTCTTATAATAGCTAGTTAGTCCAAGTCTATGGAGTAAGTTGCTAACACCTTATTCATACACCAACTTATTCAGCCCTGGGTCCTATTGCAGCATAGGAGTTCATATCTTACCCTTACATGAACATTAACTCAGTGCTGCTTGCTAGCATCAGAAAAATTATATTTGTCATCTACAGAGGTCTTTAAAATATATTTTTATTGACATTTACTTATACAGATGTAAATATATATAAGTAAATGTGTATATGTGTGTATACACACATATATACATATATACACATACATACATATGTATACACATATACATACATTTATATATGCACATGTATATGGATATATATGTACACACATATTTACATATGTACATATATACCCACATATATGTAAACTTATATAGCCTATTTACTTCCAAAAATGTATTAAGACAGATTATATGGAGTAAACTGAAAGCTAGGATAATTACAACAGTTAGGATCCCCCAAGTTAGAGAGGTTAATTTTTTAAAAAGTTATTTAAAATTCTGTAATTAGTGGCATAAATTTGGAGGGTAAGGATCTGTGGTAAACATTTGATAAACTTATTTCCAAAAGGGATATAGTTTTCATGACTTCATTAAAACCTTATTTATAAGGTAGAAATGGGGTATCAGAAAGTGTGCAGTGACTTCCAGAAGGAGGGAACAGTCCTCTTCCCTTCATTTGCTCCTTCTGGAGAAGGCCAGACAGGAAGTTGTTTTCGCCTTTGGGAGAGGAAGTCTGAAATGATGGAGAGTCCCTGCCCCTCTGCTGTCCCCTCTCTGGACAGCTTCAGGAGGCAAAGTTAATTGAAAATCAAGAGGCCCACTTCCTGGTTATTTGCTTTGAGTGTGATGTTGTTTTGGTTTAACAGTTTCCATTTCAAAATTCAGGTATTTCTTGAGAATATTAAGTTTATCCATCAACCACATCTGGGGTGTTAGAAATGGAGAAATAATTTTTGGATTGAGGGACCCTTTTGGGGAAAGGATTGCCACCCATAGGTGTCCTGCAGACTGGGGCTTTGGAGAGTCATTGGTCATTATTAGGGCAGGATAGGGAACAGGAAAAAGGATGGCCCTCTATGAAGACAAGATAGGGAACAGAGGTGGAAGGAAAAGTGATTCAGAAAGAAGGAAATATTCCTAAGAAGAGTCTATTTTGTACTTTTGCCTCAAGCCTTGAAGGTGGGTCAGAACTACTCTTGTGTGACACTGAGAATCTGCTTAGTGCAGTACTTTGAACACTACCAGCATGCCTCTACCTTCACACTGTCAGGCGAATTAATCACATGGTCAATCACCTTATACGGAACTGCTCTGGAAATCAGTGTGACTCCAACTCAACCACTGGTTATTTGACTGTATGTCCTGGGAATAGATTCTGGCAGTCTTTAAACTGGAAGAAGACCCTAAATTGGAAGGGTGTCCACAATCCACATGCTACTTAGCCCCTTCCCTTCCATTTCAGAGCCCCAGATGACCTGCATAATGCATTGTTATACAGAAGTATCAGTCCAACAACTCAATGCTGGATGAACGAAGAGCATTAAGGTTTTGACAGAGAGTGAGTAGCCTCAGTGGCACTCGTACCCTTTCAAGGAGTTCCCTGGGCATGCCTACTACTGAGACTTCAGTGGAGGAGCTGCAGGGCTTATGGTTTGTTCTGTGGCAACCCCTATGCCTTGCTGAATAGAGTTTGTGGACTTGGTGCACAACAGAGGTTATACTGCCTAAGGCTGTTGCTTGGCTTGCCTCCCTGCATAGTCCCCTTTATCATGTAGCAGAGTGGTTTTTACTTCCTTTGCAGCTGGAAATGAACACAGAGATAAAAGTTTTCTGAGTTTAAAGGAAGAATAAAAGAGTGTCAGCTGGGGGACTGTGGAAAAAATATCAAAGTAAGGCAGGCCTCATAAGTCTTAAGCAGTGCTCTAAGGACTGAGAATGGACTGTGTTTATCTTCAAGTGACCCAGTTTTCCACAGAGTTTGTGTTTTAGTTCTGGAACTTTATGTTAATATACAGAGTCTGACACAAATAACACCCCTTTTTATTACAAAATCATAAGCCTGTAGTTCTGTAACATAACACTATCACACTCAAGCACACCACATGCCATTTTAGGTGAAATGGTCAAATTAGAACTATAAATTATTACACACATATTTTTGTCCTACCAACCACACTGCAACAGGTGTTACTTTTGCTCGACCCTGTATGTAGACTTATAGCCCCTTACAGAGTTATGGAGTTATAACAGAGATATATATTACATGCACAGTAAAAAATAAATTTAAAAAATTGGATGATTTCAAGAAATATGGCGGCGGAGAAGGGAGAAGCGTGATCGCTATCCTCCGGCCCACTGGCGGGATATCGGGCCGATTTTCTGAGGAGCAGAGCGATCACCCAGCTGTATTCCGGTGTGGGGGAAGATTGGAAACCAAGACCGCGCATAAAACTGAAAGATCAGCCGGTAGGGAGACTGCTTCGGAGGGAAGGGGTCACTCGGGCCTCTCGGGGAGCCGGGAGGTCTGCGGATCCAGTAGCAGCAGCTTCCCGGTTTGCTCCAGGATCCAAGGGAGGGAGCTGGATTGGGGTGTGTGAGTTGCCAAGGCAGACGCGCGCCTCTGTTGGAAGAGCCTTGGTCCCCAGCAGTCCGGAGGTCGGTGCTTACCTGGGGACTGATTTGCAGAGGCTGGTGTTCCCAGCAGGAAGAATTGGAGTCTGAATTGAAAGACAAACCCAATTTTTGAGCTCCTGGATTGGGCGCGCACCCAGTGGAGCTAATCGGGGGCGGACGGAGTAGGTACCTGACCGGGTGCCCAGGCCTGCGGCTTGCAAGCTCCGATTCCAGAGACAAAAGCGAACGGCGAATGCAGGGGCGCGAAGCTCACACCTGGAGGGCCTGAGACACAACCCAGTCCTGCAGTGCTGAGTCCCTCCGTGCGGGAGAA
>PVJI01015344.1:0-41470 GCA_004026765.1 Micronycteris hirsuta | reverse complement strand
GACATGAACAGACACTTCTCGAAAAAAGACATAAAGAGGGCCCAGAATCATATGAAAAGATGCTCAACATCATTAGCCATCAGAGAGATGCAAATTAAAACCACAATGAGATACCACCTCACACCAGTCAGAATGGCCATCATCAACAAAGCAACAGATAACTGTTGGAGGGGATGTGGAGAAAAGGCAACCCTACTGCACTGTTGGTGGGAATGCAGACTGGTGCAGCCACTGTGGAAAACAGTATGGAACTTCCTCAGAAAAATGAAAATGGAACTGCCTTTCGACCCAGCAGTTCCACTACTAGGATTATACCCTAAGAATCCTGAAAAACCAATTCAAAAGAACTATTCACAATTTAAACCACATAGCTGCATAACACTCATAAAAGAAAGTTAAACAATGAGACAAAGCTGCTTCTTTCTTTACATGTCACACTGCTGTTGACATTGAACCCTAGCATAACCTTTGAAAATAAAAGTTGTGTTGGCCAGTCAGATACATCTCACTGATAATGAGTTATAGTACATCTCAATCTCAAAAATGTCATGTCAGATGAGTCATTCTACATAAGAGGAAATCCTCCACTTGCAAGGCCTACTCACTTCAGCAGTCACCCTCAGACACCCAATGTCTGCAAACTTGGTCTGTAACTGCACCCATAACTTTCAGCTTTCTTTTCCCTCTCCTTGTCCACTAAACTGAAGCTTTGCAACCACAAATTTTTGAGACTTGAAGATTAATTTCTTAAATATCTGGGATTCAGCTACTTAATAGTATGTTGTGGAGTTTATAATACATGATCACAGGATTTTCTTCAAAATATCAATCCTAGTTCTACTGCACCAGTGATAAGAGAACACCCATGAGTATCCTTATTATTAACATGCAAGAATAATATACATTTATTGAGTTTTTGCTATATTATTGACATTCTCTTGAGTACTCTACATAAATTTTTACATTAAACAGTCTTTCTAGTATATGTGCTAGGCATTATTTTTCAAATTAAAATTTTGAAGTTCAGAAGGTTTAGTTTTCTAAAGGACTCAAGCTCATAAATTGAAAATCTTGTCTTTAGGCTTTCTCCTATTTGTCTCTAAAAATTTGGCTGTCAGTCACTAAGCAAACCTACTTGCTCGTCACTACTCAAGAAGGGCATGTGCAGTATTTTTTGCAATAGGAAGTTAGGAGGTTCTGTAGGAGCTGTTTCTTCTTGGACTATCCTCATGTCACCATACAAATCTGACTATCAATGGGCTCTAGTTAAAATATTAAATGGCCCTACCTTGTATTTCTTAGCGCTGGTCCAGGAAAATCTTGTTCTAACCATCACTCTAGGTTCATCACTCCACATGCATCATTATCCTTCCCTTCTCTTTCACCATGGCATATCTCGTTCGTCTTAAACATGGCTGTGAGCACACCCTTGCTGTAATACCGTCACTGTATGGTAACCTTTCCCTGCAATGAACCGTAGCTTTGTCAGAATTGTCATTTTGTGTCCTATCATTCAGCAATTAAACCCTATGAATCTGCCAATATCTATATAAATATGTAAACATTTCTCCAGTGTCTGTAGAAGAAAAACTGCTGACACCTTTGTATTTGGTGAATATTTCTTAAATGGTCTTCACTAATCTCTGACTTTCTCAAGCAGTGAACGAGAGTTCTCAGTTCTCTAACTATTGCTAATTTTAAAGTATTTGCCAAGCTAGTGTATAAAATTATACCTCATTTTTGCTAAATTTATAATTCCTTAATTACTCATGTGTTTGGAAATCAATTCACATATTTATGACTTATTTATTTTCTATGCTTTTCACTTGCTGAAATGTTCTTCCAAGTTTCTGTGTGTTCTGCTCATTCTCCTCTCTCAGTCCTTAGTGCAATGACATTGCTTTACAGAGACCACAAAAGTTAGCCCTGTATGTTACTTCTAAGTACTTCCTCCTATCTCTGAAAACAAAACGTAACATGGATCACAACCTACACAGTCTTGCTTAATTGTTGCTCATGTATTGCCTCTGTTTTCCAAATCTCAAATCAATGTACTGCATGTGGACATGTTCTCTGTTTTCAGAAAGGACCTCACACAGAGTGCATGTTAAATAAGACCTTGTTGAACTTAATTAATTGGTTAATTAATTCATTAATTAATTATACAATAATTACATGCTAACTGCAGCAAATTTCCATGAGATTATAATATTCAGGTAAGGAGAGGCTTTTTTTTTTAAAATTTATTGATGACCTAGAGTAGTGCCTGGCAGATAATTGGTGTTCATTATACATTTGTGGAACTGAGTTGTATTTGGTTACACAGAATTTGTTTTTGGCTAGCTGCTGTTTTTATTTATATAATATATAGTCCAATTTTCCAAATATTATAAATATAACCAGCATTATTTTTCCATTAAAACAAGTATCTGGTGTTACATTTATCATACATCTTCTATTTCAGAAAAATATAATTAGAAGTCTAATCTAAATCATAGTAAACATTGTCCTTTAAATAAGAAAAAATAAGAAAGAAGGCAAATTTAATAGTAACATATTGTCTGTTTTAGTGAACAATTGAACAGCATTATGAAAAATCATATCTAAATTGTACCTAAGCATTATCAAATAACTGTAATTTTGGCCTACACATAAAACAGTTTACAAATGAGTTGACATTTTGTAGGTAGCTATTGCCATAGGTGGGAGGTTTAAATGTTTACTTTTCTCTTATGAATTGTGAAAGGATAAAAGTCTTCACATAAGTAAAAAAAAAGATAATGATGTTTACAATAAAATTATGAAGAGCCATATATCTTTGAAAAGCTTCCTGAAATCCTGGCTAAAGATCAAAACACTCACCCATGAAGCACATCTAAATAATGTGTGTTTTAAAAATGGAAGGAGTCATGCTACCTAATCTCTGCTGGTAACAGAGCCTTTCCAAAGATTATTATGTATGCATGTAAGCAGACATGTATTTAGAACGGTTACTTTGGAACGACAACAACAAAAAGCTGATTATGTCTCTTCCTGTAGGCAAAAGAGTGAAGTAGATCAAACTGTTCAGCATTATTTGTGAATGCTGGATTGCATATATAAATACCTGTTTCTTAATGTTTAGCTAGATCTGCATGTCGCCATTGTACACTTTTGAAAAGCCAATGATATGCTAGATTACCTGAGGCACAAGCATTACTAGACAGGACTATTAATAATTTGGAGAATAAACTGAATGGGAAAAGTTAAGTTATTCTGCTTAGCTGACCTATCCTGAGAAACTGGCAAATTAAGCTCTTCCCTGTACATCTCACTTCCTCCCAGGACAGCAAAATTGTAATGGAATTCAACTCATAAAAAATCTCCTGAAGTTTAGGATTAAAATTTTTATTTCTGCCTCAGGTTTTTGAGCAAAACACACACATGTCCAAACCCAGAGCTGAGGAGTTAAGTTCTCTCTGTCCATGAGGGAGGATACTATCATTTACTGAGGGGTGGGGAGAGGGGGAAATGGGTACAAACCAGAGATTAAAACATTGTGTTCATCAGTTATTTGACCATTCTTTTCTATAACTTTTTCTAGCATGTTTTCTGATTCTATAAAGCTAACATGAGTTAGGTCACAGAGCATAATTTAGAGAATTTGGGCACCTGCTGTCAGATGCATGGGTCTTGACACCTGCATTAGAGTTACTCCTACCCCTATGGTCTGAGTGTCGGTGTCCTCTGAAAATTTATAACTTGTAATCCTAATGCTCAATTTGATAGTAGTAGGAGGTGCCACCCACCATTGGGAGGCGCTTAGGTCATGAGGGTCTTTATTAAAAAAACTCCACAAGCTCCCTAGCCTCTTCCGCCATGTGAAGACAAATAGAGAAGTTTGTTGCCCGGAAAAGTGTCCTCACAGACCATGCTGACACCTTGGTCTCAGATTTTCAGATTCTGGGACTGTGAGAAATAAATTTCTGTTGTTTACATGCCATCTGGTCTGTGGTATTTTGTAATAGCAGCCAAACAGACTAAGACACTTATTTAGCAGTACAATAAATTATGTTAGAGATAATTTTTTCAATTTTAATTACCCTAAACTTTCCCAGTTGTAAATACTTTTTCTGGGGTCATGTAATTAAACTATTACAGGATATTAAGTGGTTGACAAAAATGTATTAGGGTAAACATCATTAGTACAAAGGAGTCACAGATTAAAAATTGAATTATTGTATAATTGATTTAATAAAATGAGTGAATCAAAAAACTATGGTACATTTACATAATGGAATACTAGAATACTACGAGGCAGAAAGAAAAGGGCTCCTACCCTTTGTAACAGCATGGATGGGACTGGAGAGTATTATGATAAGTGAAATAAGCCAGGCAGTGAAAGGCAAATGCCATATGATCTCACCTATAAGTGGAACCTAACCAACAAAACAAGCAAGCAAAATATAACCAGAATCACTGAAATGAATAACAAACTGACAGTGACCAGAGATTAGGGGAGAGGAGATAACCAGGAGACAAAGGGGAAGGATCGTTAGGGAACGTGTATAAAGGTGGTGGCAGG
Source organism: Micronycteris hirsuta (assembly GCA_004026765.1). NCBI lineage: Eukaryota > Metazoa > Chordata > Mammalia > Chiroptera > Phyllostomidae > Micronycteris > Micronycteris hirsuta. The sequence continues at coordinate 36,906 of PVJI01015344.1, read as the reverse complement.
AAAATGGAGACAACAGTACTTGAACCACAATAAAAAAAGAAGAAAAAAAAAAACTTCTTTGTAATAAAAATGTGATGACAATCCTCACTTTACTGAAGTTTAATTACTATTATCTACTTTTATAATCTTATTTATTTCTAAGAAAATGTATGGCACAAGGCTCTGAGAAATGCAGTTTTCTGTATCTCTGCTTCCCCACAGTAATCTCTGAATGGTTAAATACCTTTATTATGTTAAGTGTATTTTTTTTCTGAATAAGCATGTGTACCCTGCAGTATTATTTTGAGGATTATAAATAGTGTTTTAGGAAGATTTATATTCCTTAACATAAACATAGTTAATAATATTTTTACCAAAATGTTAATTTTCTTATCCTCTCTCTTTAATATTTCATATTTATTTTATTAATTGAGAGAAAATGTACACATAAAATTGTATTAATTTTAGGTATAAAACATAGTGGTTATATATATAAATTATATATACATATATATAAATGATTACAACATTAAATTTAGTTACCATTCATCACAATGCAGTTTTCTTTTATGAGAATTTTTGAGATCTACTCTCTAAACAGCTTTCAAAGATACAATTCAATATCTGTAACTATAGTTGCCATTGCAATAAATCCCCTGGACTTATACCCTGTACCTGTAGACCACCTTTACACAGTTTACCCATTCCACACAGTCCTGCCCCTGATAACCACCAATCTATTCTCTGTATCTATGAGGTTTATTTTTAAAATTCACATATAAGTGACATTATATAGTGTGTTTTCTGTCTTAAATCACCAAGCATAATGTGCTCAGTGAAAAATCTATCCATGTTGTTGCAAATGACAGGACTTCTTTCTTTCTTATGGCTGAATAACATTCATATATTATATGTAGGCACATATGAATGCTATATATATGCCACATTTGTATATAGTATGAATATTATATGTATGCCACATTTTCTTTACCCATGTATCTATTGATGGACACAGACTATGTCCATGTTTGATTATTGTAAATAGTGCAGTGATGAACTTTGGATGCAGGTAATTTTTTAGATAGTAATTTTATTTCATTTTGATAAACACCCAGAAATGGAATTGATGAATCACATGTAAGGCATATAAATGTAGAATCACAATGTTGTACACCTGAAACTTATATGATATTGTAAGCCAACTATGCTTTAATAAGAACAATTTAAAAAGAGAGATATCAGTCTTTTTCTACTTAAGGCCTTTGACTGACTGAATGCAGACCACTCACATTATGGCGGGTAATCTACTTTAATCAATGTCTACTGATTTAAATGTTAATCTCATCTAAAAAAATAAAAACACTTCAAATCTACTTATCAATTAGTGTTCTACTAAATATCTGGTCTGGGTTCCATGGCTAACCCAAGTTTGCCAATAGAATTAACCATCACACTAGAAAAAAATGAAGTTTGAAGGAGGTTTGAATTAGTTTTGGCTTCTTTTGTTAACCATTTGACCAATTCCTTGGGTTCATTCTTTTCAACACACAATCAATACAAAATCCAATTTGGAAAAATTAGAAACCTGGAATCAATCCTCTCACTCCCAGCTCCTGCTAGAGAATCAGTGGTTAATTTTATTGTTGTTAATTTGAGTAAATATTTGTCATATTTTGTCTATATCACAGACTTTCAGGTGATATAATCAACTGCTTCTTTTCCTTACTTTCCAAATATTTAAGTCTAATAAAAAATTTAGTAAAGCATTTCTAACCAAATATTCAGTGAACTTTTAAGAGCTCTAAGATAGTACTCAAAAATCTGTGGAAAAGTAAATGAAAATTAACCATTATAATTGTTATACGCTAACTTTGAATATAAAATAAAAGATGCTTATAAAACACTTGGACCAATCAACCTAAGAAAAAAGCAAACAAAATATAACCAGAGACATTGAAATTAAGAACAATCTAACAATAGCCAGAGGGGCAGGGAGGGGACTGTGGGGAGAAGGGTTTTCAGGAACTGCTATAAAGGACACATGGACAGAACCAAGGGGGAGGGTGGAAGCAAGGGAAAGAGGTGGGGTTGGATGTGGTGTGGGGGAGGGGAGGGGAGAAAATGCAGACAACTGTAATTGAACAACAACAAAATAATAAAAAAAAATCAAATAAAAAATAAACACTTGGACCAGTGTATGAAAGAAATAAACTCACAATGAATGTTGCACTGTTCTTTTGATTACTGTATTGCCTTTCTTTTTGTAGAGCAGAAAAGTAATAAAATAAGGATATGAATCAGATCAGTCTGTACAAAGGCCTATGTTTATCCCAACCCATGCCCTAACCCATTTTTTAAAATGCCTTTATGCTTTCCAAGTTCGTGAATGGAGGACTCACCTAAATATAATATCAAAAAAATAAGAATAAACTGCAACAACAACAACAAAAAGCTCACCAAAATAACCCTAATATTCCTTTTAGGGAAAGAAATTGACTTCTGAATAATATGTACCAGCTTCCATGGATATCTTAAAATTATATATTTCTTATGAAAATAGAGATTGATTCATAATGATATAGACACATTTAAGTCTAACTTGTCAGTGTGGTATGCCGTCAGGAGAACTACTTAGGGATACATTGGGTAGAGAGCTCTTCAGGCTGACCTTTTGCTGATAAGTTGATGATGCTCTCATTAGCAGCAACCCTGCTGTTTGCCCTCGATAAAAGATAACATCCTGCTGTTAACGCAATTTCCATTTTTGTGATTTAGCGATACAATTATATTAAAGATACTTTCTTAAATGGATTAGGGTTTCAGTGAAGATAAAAATGTTTTTATAAAATTTCATTCTGTTTCCCTCAAACCAAATAATATGTTTCACATTGTGTAATTATATAGGATAAATATTACAAAAAGGTTGATAATGTTCAACTGACATTTCGTATTATGTAAAGACAAGTCAACATATTATAAATACTAAAAAAACAAAACATTATGGCTCCAGTCCAGTATACTAGGCTTATTACTTATCACTTACTATCTCTGCCCTCCTTCTCATCTTCAGAACACACATAGCTTGCACAGAAACACAGATACAGAACTAACTGCAACCAGGTCACATTAAATGTGCTTCACTTGCCATTTCTCTTGTCTCTGAAGTTTTCTGTCCTGCTGTTCCCACTGCTGAGGATAATTTTTCTTCCTGATATCATCAATTTATTTTTCCCTGACCTTATCCCTTTTGACCTTGAATCACTTTTGAATTCCTGATTTTAAAAAAGATAATAATTTCCCTTTTGGAAGAGTAATAATTAAATGAACACACCTAAAACAATTAGAATGGTGATTATGACAAGTGGGCCATACATATCATGATTTTTTATTATATTTCACTGATTATGCTCCTATAGTTGTCCTGATTTTTCCCCCTTTGCCCCCCTTCACACCCTCCAAACCTGCCACACCCTCAGGCACTTCCCTCATCATTGTTCATGTCCATGGGTCATGCATATAAATTTTTTGGCTACTCCCTTTCCAATACTGTATTTTACATCCCCATGACTATTCTATAATTACCAATTTGTACTTCTTAATCTCCTCACACTTTCGCCTATTCCCTCAGACACCCAACCCCTCTGAAAACAATCAAAATGTACCCTGTTGCCTGGCTGGTGTAGCTCAGTGGATTGAGCGCGGGCTGGTAACCAGAGGGTCCTGGTTCGATTTCCAGTTGGGGCACGTGCCTGAGTTGCGGGCCAGGTCCCCAGTGAGGGCCATGTGAGAGGCAATCATACATTGTTCTTTCTCCCTCCCTTCTCCTCTTTCTGAAAATAAATAAATAAAAGCTTTAAAAAAATGCACCCTGTATGTATGCATTTGTTTCTTTTCTGCTTGTTTGCTTAGTTTGTTTTTTTGGTTCAATTATTGATATATATGTATTTATTGCTGTTTTAGTGTTTATAGTTTTGACCTTCTTTTTTTAAATAAGTATCTTTAACACTTCATATAATAATAGTTTGGTGATGATGAATTCCTTTATTTATTTATTTTTTTTTGTCTGGGAAGCTCTTTATCTGCCCAATGATTCTAAATAATAGACTTGCTGGGTAGAGGAATTTTGGATATAGATCCTTGCTTTTCATCATTTTGATTATTTCTCCTCAGTTCCTTCTACCTGCAAAGTTCATTTTGAGAAATCAGCTGACAGTCCTACAGGAATTCCCCTGTAGGTAATGAACCACTTTTCTCTTGCTGCTTGTAAGAGTCTCTCTTTGTCTTTAACTTTTGGTATTTTAATTGTGATGTGTCTTGTCCTGGGCCTCTTTGCATCCATCATGTTTGGGATTCTCTGTGTTTCCTGGACTTGCATGTCTATTTCCTTCACCAAATTAGGGAATTTTTCTTTCATTATTTTTTTCAAATAGGTTTAAAAATTTTGCTCTTTTTCTTCTTCTGGCACCCCTATGATGTGAGTGTTGGTACGCTTCAAGTTGTGCCAGACATTCCTCACACTATCCTCATTTTTTTGGACTCATTTTTTCTTCTTGTTATTCTGATTGGTTGTTTTTTGCTTGCTTATGTTCCAAATCACTGATTTGATTCTCAGCTTTGTCCACTCTACTGGTTATTACTAGTAAATTGTTCTTTATTTCAATTACTATATCCTTCATTTCTGACTGGATCCTTTTTATGCTGTTGAGCATCCTTATAAGTTAATTTAGCATCCTTGTAATCAATGTTTTGAACTCTGCAATTGATAAATTGCTTATCTCCATTTTGTATGGTTCTTTTTCTGGAATTTTCTTCTGTTCTTTCATTTTGGGCCATGTTTCTTTGTCTCCTCATGTTGGCAGCCTCCTTGTGCTTGTTTTTGTATTAAGTAGAACTATACTATGACTCTCTGTCTTGATGACAGGTGTCCTGTGGGGTCCAGTGGCACAGCCTCCCCTATCTCCCAAGCTGGGTACTTGAGGTGCACCATTTGTGTGGGCTGAGTATACTCTCTTTTCATAGCTGAGCCTTTATTGGTGTTAGCAAGTCAATGGGAGGGAGTTACCCCAGCCAGTGAGCTGCAAGGACCACCTGTGACCACTGACCACCATCCTTTACCCTCCATTTGGGATATGCTGTGCCATGGCCCACTCCACAGAGCAGGACTTACTTCAGCAGGGGTCTGGTGCCAAGAGTCCACCCCTTGAGTGTGTTGCTTGTGGAGGTGGTAGGGTGGTGCTGCTCCAATGTAGTCTGTAGTTGTCTACTGGGTGCACAGGCTCTGGGATTCCCCAGGAGGTGCAAGCATAAGTCAGCCACCACCTGTGTTCTATCTGGGGCCACTGGCATAAGATATAAAATGATCTTCAGATGGCTGCTCATTGTGCTATACTTGGAGTTGTCTAAGTGTGGCCAGGCTGTGAAGCAAGGCCAGTTGCTGCTAGTAGCAGGCCTGGGTCCACTTATCGAGAAGTATGGGGGCTTGCTGAGGCCAGCTTCAGCCTATTTGAGAGGATTTAGGAAAATCCGAAGCATGAACCAAGACCAGCCATTCTCAGGGAAAAGCCACTATTACTGGCTTGGGTGGGCCAATAAGTTGTGTGGGATGGAGCTTCAGGAAATCACCAGGCTGGGGCAAACTGTGTGAGCCAGGTTGATGGAGTCTCAGATATGATGCCTGCCATTCTGTGAGGTGAGGGGTCAGAAGAGAAACAATGGCCTCTGTCAGCAGTTATGCCTGGATAAAGCTGACCACCAGCTCTCACCCTAATGCTAGACACTGCAGTTCCTCTCCATATACCACTGGTGCCTTTCAAGCTACTTCCCTGGTATGGGAGCTCAGAGGGAGTGATTCTGAGTAAGTCTGGGCTCTTTAAAAGGAACTGCTTAGGATCCAGAGGTTTCTTCCACTGACTCCATCCCCACTGTTTTTTATAGGCAGAAGTTATAAGGACAAATCTTCCTGGCACTGGAACCCTGGGCTGGGGAGCCTGGTGTGGGACTAGGACCCTTCACTCCCGAAATATCCCTCCTAATTTTTATCCATCACACGTGGGTGTAGGATCAACCTGTTCTATGTCTCCATGTCTTTGCTCCTACTATCAGTCTGGATGAATGTGGTTTCTTCTTTAATTCCTTAGTTGCAGGATTTCCATTCAGCTGGGTTTCTGATGGTTCTGAGTGATGGTTGTTCTATAGGTAGTTGTAATTTTGATGTGGTTCTGTAAGGAGGTGAGACATTTTTACCTAGGCTGCCATCTTGGAGAATTTCTTAATTGTTAATATTGTTACCAGGAAAACAATTACTTGCTGAACTATTATACATATTAATAACTTTTTCTTTGTGGCATCACTAACATTTCCAGTAGAAGCACCCATTTATTTATTTTTTTTACTTTGAAAAATGTTGCATCTCTTTTATTGAAACCCAGGTAAATTTTTTGTAATTAAAGTAAATGCTGATATTGAAAGAATTTGGCCATGAGGTATATTTTCTAAAACTAGACATCCTTTCATTGTGAGAATAGAAAAGACTTTGAAATCTGGCAAATCTATGTTTAAATTTTGTCTTCACCCCTTAATAGCTATATGACCTTGAACAATTTATATTTTCTCCTGGAAAAATATGTTTTCTTTTTATTCAATTAAGTAGTGAATGGAATATTAGACAATAAATATTTTAAAGAAAGAACTCATGAACACAAACAACAGTATGAGGTTTGTGAAGGAGAGGGGGCTGGTGGAGGTAGAAGAGGATATGGGGGGATAAATGGTGATGGGAAAAAAATGGCTCAATATAGCTATTGCCAAAACATAGATTCTTTAACTTCAGACCTCTAATGGTTTCATAAAAGAGCATACTAAGGCAAAGATTTTTTATGGTTGAGTCTCTGACGTTCACCTATGAAATATTTAAATAGCCTGTAAATTATGATACATAAGTTTTCCTATGGCAACATTTAAGTTTATTTTTTTATTATCATTCAAATTTACATCTATAAAATATTATTGGGGTATTTTTAAATGGTACTGGCTAATTTGTGAAAAAAAGATACAAAGAAATACAAAATGGAAAAATATGGAAATATCAAACATATTTTAGAGCACGGGTGGCAAACAGAAGGCCTGCGGGCTGAATCCGGCCCTCTACTTTGTTTTATCCGGCCCAGCACCTTGTTTCTACCCAATGGAAGCACCGAGCTCTTTGCCCATAGTTGAGGAGTAGTTACATTTATGCAGTCCTAAAATTACATTCAGCACTTTGAAGGCCACTGTGAGGCTGATGTGGGCCCTGGTAAAATGAGTTTGACACCCTTGTTTTAGAGTATTAGGCACCCTTAATAGATACTAAAATAAAGATGAGTCCATTATTGGTCCGCCTTCCCACTGAACACACACTTTCCTATTCATGTGAGGACCTGAAGAAGCGACAGGTGAGTCAGGCAACTGTATTAGTCGGAGGAAAACATGAATCCATACTATGTCAGAGCCCGTGCAGGAGGGAGTTGTGTCCCCTGCAGTGAGCAGGAGCTTCATCTCTGACTGTCAGAGTCCTGGGAGTCCTGGTGGAGTCAGACTCTTCTGTGACCCAAAACAAGGGCACTTCAGATTTCTCCAGGAATATCGAGGGTCAGATTTTGCAGAGCTTCAAAAGTTTTTCATAACCAATTAGAGACAAAAAGCAGGGCAAACCTGAAAAATGTGTATTTTTATGTTATATGACCGTCTAGACTTTTTGTGACTATTATATGATATAATACCATTATGCTGTGCTAAAAACAATGATTTGTCCTTCAAAAATAGCACATATAAACATATATATGTAAAATACTAATATCACATAATATAATATTTAATATACATATATTAAATTAATAGCAAAGTGTGTGGATCTGGAGAAAAAAGCAGTAAAGCATATCACTAAACTACTCCTAAAAGTCTTAGTTCTACACTTCATTTTGTTATACATCCATATCCTACACATTAATATTCTAATGTGTTTAAATTGACTCATTCTAAAATCCCAAGTGACTTATAGCTGGCATATTGTTAATACCTTGATTTAACATACACATTTTAATTTATTTTGTTTTTTACATAATATTCTTTGAACTTACCAAATTATTAATGTACTGTATTTATCAGATAAAGGTAGATATTTTAATCATATACACTAAAAAGGTTATCTTCAATTTAATTTTTTTCTGAACTTGCATAAAAACAATGATGGTTATTTATTTGTTTATATTACTTACTCTGATCATTGAACATTACCAAATTTGAACATAATTAAAAATTCCCCTGTAACTTATCATATCAGACCAATAAAATGTGTAAAATTTTTCATCATTATTTAATTCAAGGAGAATAACTGAGCATTACTTCAACTTTAAAAGATACTTTTTAAAACAATTTTCCATAGCAAAAGCTATTAAAAATGAAATAACATCCATAGTTACATTTTGTTCTTTGTATTAGGACTTTATCTTTTTAATGCAGGACTACAATTTCATTTTGCCAACTATCTTCGGTCCCCTATAGTATAACAAAAACAACAATTAAAGTGGATTTCCTGACAACTTACAACAGCCATTTTTAACTATTTATAATGACTCATTTTCTAAAATGCATTCTCATATTTCATCTCAATATTCTCAAACTTCCTGCCCCTTTTCATCTTCACCTTATGTATGAAACTGGGCGTTTTATTCCCACACTCAACCTGGACTCTGTCATCACTATCCGTAATCTTTCTCTCTCTCTGCTACTTGTAGCCAATCTAGCCTTATTGGTGACTGTCACCACCACGCTCTCCAGTAATTCTTGAATAAAGGGCAGTCCTGCACAGCCATCTGAAACACCTGGCAAGGTAAATGGGAAATGTACCAAATGTGTTTAAAATCATACAAGAATAATGAGAAAACAGAGAAGTGTCATTTTCTTTTTTTTAATTGTTGTTTTTTTAAGACTTTCTTTTTTAGAGAGAGGGGAAGAGAGGGAGAAAGAGAGGGAGAGAAACATCAGTGTGTGGTTGGCTCTCACATGGCCCCCACTGTGGACCTGGCTCGCAACCCAGACAGGTGCCCTGGTTGGGAATCAAACTGGTCACCCTTTGGTTCACAGCCCATACTCAATCCACTGAGCTACACCAGCCAGGATGAGAAGTGTCATTTTCTACACTACATTTTCAGATCTTCAAATTGCTGAAATGCATAATTAGTAGAATAAGAAAAGATCTCACAAGTTTGTATTTGGGAAAAACACCTACCATACAAATTCCACTTCGTTAATGACATAATATAGACATTGAGGCTGAATTAATTCAGAGTTAATAGAAACTCTATTAATTATAATCCAGTCATAGAATCAATACTCCATGAAGACGTTATTCTGAAAATATCCAATTAGGCCATATGCATGAATGAGTAAATAAGACTTAAAACTTAAGTGATATATCAATTGTTCACACAAATATAAGTATATATTTTCATATGAATAATATAAATAATGTTTTTGTTCATATACCAAGAAAGAATAAAATACAAGGGTGTGATGAGGGCAGGAAAAATGGTCAAAGATGTGAGAAAGGTAAGATTCAGGAACTTCAGAAGAGTTAATGTCCACATTATATTGAGGTATTATAAATATAGCACAATCCTAAAAGCTAAAAATTTAGTTCCTGTTAAAAGATAAAATGAAGTAAACTAAAAGATGAAGACAAAAGATGAAATGTAAATATATAATACACAAAACAAAAGATCTTGTAAATGATAATTAAATGAAATTAAGTAAAAAAAATAGTGGTCTACACCATACTTCATTTCTTGCTTGACAAAAAGTAACCAGAATGATTATGTACTGATAATATCAGTGTTCTGAAAGAAACTAGGGCTGTAATTACTGTTACTGGGAAGTATGATTATAAAATGCTTTAAAACATTTTAACCGAGGATCTTTTAATAACTAAAATTCAAATATAAATTTCTACATGCCTTATTTCTTCAATGATTTATATATAATTCATCTATCAATTATATTTCTGAAATTGATCTTAAAATTTTAAACAAATGAAATTTGTTTATAATAGTAACACAATGAAAATAACATTCTTGTTAATGGAATACATATTTGTAATTCACGATGCATTCATAGTTATTTCTTTTTTAAATTAATTAATTTATTTATTTTTAGAGAGCAGGAAAGGGAGAGAGAAAGAGAGGAAGAAAAACATCAATGTGTGGTTGCTTCTCACGTGGCCCCCACTGGGAACCTGGCCTGCAACCCAGGCACGTGCCCTGACTGGGAAACGAACTGGTGACCCTTTGATTCACAGCCCAAGCTCAATCCACTGAGCCACAGCAGCCAGGGCCATATTTGTTTCTTTATATAACTAAGAAATTATACAATTAATCAGAGATATATTGCCAGAGGTCAGAATGTACTGTTATATATGGTATATTTGAATGATATAAAAGCATTTAGATTGTGAAAACTTTAATACTAATTATAAACATATTTATGCATGTTAACAGATAAATGAACATCCCCCAAAATTATGAATCAATCTGTAGAGTTATTTTTTCATGTTTAAAACTTAACAGTAATTACAACAGTAAAGTGAAACTATAAAAATTCAATTATATAAAACATTAAAATGAAGCTAGAGCTTTATAAAACATGAATTAAATCTTAAACTCCACAGAAAATATTAAAACAATCCATTCTGTTTCTCACAGAATTATTATTGCATTTCAAAAGCATATGTAGAATAATGCAAATCAATTTTAGTGACTTAGATCAGTGTTTTATTCTAAGTTACTTTACCAATTAATCACAAAAAGATGTAACTAGAAATCAGGTCTCCGGCGTCCTGTCTGTTATTTCTACATCATACCTTTAGCTTTATTAAGTATAAATATCATACTTATAACTCCCTATGATTATTTTTCCCTTCCTGATTTTTAAATTAATCTTCAAGATTTTTCTTTTTGTTATTCTGAGTCTAGTGCATTTCCATGAATGTGAATTTATTATTATTTAATTGGCAGTTGAGGTTCGAAGTGGCTTTGATTTGTGCTTGGCATGTATGTTTGAAAATAGAAGATATATGTCCTTTGATTATAAGATTGGCCTTTTTTTGAGCAATGTATAAAGTTAATAAAAAATAAAACAATTTTAACAGTATATATTTAAAGATAAAAAAGAGGAGAAAATATATATTTTAATATATACTTTAATATATATATGGATAGAATATATAAAGATATATTTTAATATCTATGTTTTAATATATATGGATAGAATATAGTAATAACAGCATGAAAGGGGAAGAGGAAATTGAGCTTTATAGGACTAATATTTTCATATGTCATTGGAATTAAGTTAGTATAAGTCTGAAGTAATTTCTGATAAGGTGTTCATTTTATATCATAGAGCAACCTTGAAAATGTTTTTAAAAATCCTAAAAAAATTATTAAAAATATTACAATGTTATAATAGGAAAACAGGATAGTCACAAAAGAGATATATTAATGAATCCACTAACATGAAATGTATAAATAGGCAAATCTTTAGATACAGAAGTACATTTGTGGGTGCCAGGGACTTGAGCAAGTGAGTTTGAGGGATATAGGTGAAATTGCTAATTGATATAAAGTTTCTTTTTGGAGTGACCACATATTCTAAAATTGTGGTAATGGTTGCACAATGCTGGTAATATACAAAAAACTCTTGATTGTACACTTTAAATGAATAAATGCCATGGTGTGAATTGTACCTCAGTAATGTTATAAAAAAAGAAATATAATTGGCATTTTTATAGTTATAAGTTTTATGTTTTATAACTTCCAGAATTTTTGTTTAAATTGACTTCCATGAAATGCAGAACATAAAACAAAAGAAAACTTAAGCTGTGCTAAAGAGAAATGCACCAATATAAATATAAAATAGGACCTCCAATTGTGTACTAAGATATATTATAGATTTTACTAATTTTTACATTTTTTTACCTTTCACAATACTCAAGAATATTTGTTTTTTTTAAATAGTATTAAACATATTCATTCAAAATTGCTGAAATAAACGTGCCTAAATAATAAGGAGCACCAGTCTGTGACTGGCGTGACACTATCTAGCCACCGCAGGAGCGTGTCAGTGCGCACACACTGAGTCCTTGCTGGGCCCGTTCTGATGTTGGTGAGTGAGAGAAGAAAACAAAAAGCCCCAACATTTCTAGACACATCTCGAATTCTTCTGTGGTTGAACTAATCCAAAGAAGGGGTTTACTAACTGTTAACGAATGGAGCTCTCACAGCACATCCTGCTGCAAATCATCTATATGTAAAGATTTTTATGTCTCCTTTGTGGGCAACAAAGTTGAATACTATCAAGAGGTCCTGGAGAATCGAGGATTGCCAGACAAAGAGAGTTGAGAACAGCAGTGTCAAATGCATTTGGTAACTGTGTGAGAGATAAAGAAATGAGAAGTCATTAAATGCCTGGATGTAATCTCCTCATGGGACTACTTTTAGGGAGAAAAACAAATAAATGACTGTATGTATAAAGCTATTTGTCCCAAGCAATATAAAGCTCTTAAAATAATCCAATCTCCTATATATCAACCCGAAGGGCCCATTATTCCTCATGAGGGATTTAAACAGGATTCTGTATATTTCTTTCAACTGTCAATATACTTAGATACAAATGAATCAAAATAAAGGAGATTTTAATAATGACAACGCCAATAAGTTTAATGTTATTTGTCCTTTAAAGGGGTTATTTTTCTCTAGCTAAAAATGTTATGCAGTTTATACTGAAAATGGATTAGAAATTAACATTGGAATCCAATTGAATGTTATAGTTTTCTTTATTTAACTATTTATTCTTAGATTAATTGATGGTATATTAAATTAATATTGTTCTCTTTCCAAACTCTTGTTTTTCTATTTTTATTTCTGAATCAATATTAATAAATTCTTTTAAAATAAATATATGTGTGTGTATTAGTAAATATAAAGACACATAACTTACACCTTTATATCACACACATAGATAGAAAAGATAGAGCCCTGGATGGTGTAGCTCAGTGGATTGAGCGTGGGCTGGGAACCAAAGGGTTACCGGTTCAATTCCCAATCAGGGCACATGCCTGGGTTGTGGGCCATGTCCCCAGTGAGGGCCATCTGAGAGGCAACCATACATTGCTGTTTCTCTCCCTCTCTGTCTCCCTCCCTTCCGCTCTCTCTAAAAATAAATAAAATCTTAAAAAAAAAAAGAAAAAAAAAGATAAAGATAACCACCTTTTATATTTTGGTATGTGTTCTATATCTAGTCAGTGATTTTATCCCAGTAGGGTCCATGTAAGATTTCTAACCTACAGAACTGAAGATAAATTTCTGTTGCTTTTAAGTTATTACATTTGTGCCAATTTATTATAGCAGTAATAGAAAAATAACATGCAGGTGCCAGGCCTTTTATTCTACCAGGATCCAGTGTGGTTTCTAAACTGTGGAGCTGTTCTGGAGACTTGGTGCTCACTGGCCGATGTGTCCCTGAGTCAGCTTCAAAACGGAAGAGGAGAAAGTTGTCCGGAATGCACCACACACAAAGCCGAAAGATTAGAGGGTGATTGTGATAACCTAGTGTGAATTTCAATGTTTAACACATTGGCTTTACAATTTTAGTTCTTTTAATGTCTTTCATGTCTCAAATTTTCATTTGTGTCAAATTTAATTGACCTGTGAGAAAAGAATTAAACAATTGCCACGAACGCATTTCTAATACTAAATATTTTGCTAGAACTAAGTACTTCATAAAATCTCTTCTTGAAGTTTTAGCCTGGCTGGTGTAGCTCAGTGGACTGAGCGCGGGCTGGGAACCAAAGGGTCCTGGTTCCATTTTCAGTTGGGGCACATGACTGGGTTGCAGGCCAGGTCCCCAGTGAGGGCCATGTGAGAGGCAACCATACATTGCTGTTTCTCCCTCTCTTTCTTCCTCCCTTCTCCTCTCTCTAAAAATAAATAAATTTTAAAAAGTCTTAAAAAAAATATCTTCTTGAAGTTTTAGAAGTCATAATTGAGAAAGGATCATGACATGTCAAACATCGCTGGACCTCCAATCAGATAGCCAGGAATGAAAATTTCTTCAGATTTCTCCAAATTCACTGAAGCCAATATCTTAAGCAACTAATTTAGGCCAATTTAGGCTCCTGCAGTTGTGGATGTTTGTCAAATCCAAAATCCGCTGGTAGATGCTGATAGGCTGAGGACCCAAGAGAGTCGCAGTTGAATGAATACAAAGGCTATCTGCTGGAAAGCCAGTTACAGCCTAGGTTTCCGATGAACCACCACCCTTGCTTTTGTCCTATTCAGGCCTTTGAATGATTGGATGAAGTCCAAGCACAGTACAGAGGGAAATCTGCTTTACTCTAAGGTCACAGATTTAAATGTAAATCTTATCTAAAAACACCCTCACAGACTGTCTAGCATAATATTTGACCAAATATATGGACTGTGTCCCAGACAAGTAAACACTTAAAATTAACCATCAAAATGACCAGGAATTACATTATTGACTATTAAAGAACAAAGGAATAGTCTGATTGAAGGAAGGTGAAAGGATTAGTCGAAGAACATAAATGGAGGACTCATGCTCCTCCAGATGGGCAACTGGTGAAGGGAGTGATTATGAAAGTGGGTGGCAGGCTGGCTGGAGGGAGCAAAGGGGGAAAATGTGAGAAAACTGTAATAGCATAAACGATAAACTAATTTTAAAAAGAACAAAGGAATAACAGCTGTGGCTTATCAAGTAGCATCGTCAGTAGCCCCAGTGACAGTGCAATATTATCTATTGATTTTTTATCTTGTTTAGAAGTACTCTTAGTACATGTTTATTTAAGAATTAATAAAAATATTTAAACAAAGAAAATAAAATTCTATGTCTAGATTTACATAACCTGATCATTGTGTTGTTCTAAATCACCTGATCTACAGCATTACTCTCAATAAAATCTGTACTTTTGATCTTTGCTGTTTAGATTTTTTTCACAAGGTTAATTTTTTTTTGCAGTGCATTGTCTTTCATAGGAGTAGTTGAAAGTGCACCAATTAATTACTTTTCTTTTTATTCTACTTCACAATGAGGTTTTTTTTTTTTTATTTCTTTTCATAACCTCATGCTAATTTTCCACTTCAGTGAATGTAACACAAAACAAATCGATTCCTTTTCAAATAGGTAAAAACTAATCCAATCTTTCTTTTTCTATTAAAAGACACAAACACTCTCATATATTTCAAGTTATTATATATTACACATTTAAATTCAAATTTCATCCAGTAACAAAGACTAATACTCCTGCATTATTCCCATTTATTTTAGGCCACCTTCTTAAAATATGACAAAGTTCTTAAATGTAATGTCATTAAAGCTTGACGATGACAAGACTGAAAAGGCCATTTATTGCCACTAAAGGTCTAATAGAGGTCAATTTCTTGATGTGTTCACCATACACCAGCGTGAACCTCCCTATGCCTCTGACCATGTTGCAGATTCAAAAACTTGTTATCTAAATCCAGTAGTGTTAGTTCTTTTACTCATTCAAGAAATATAAAATAGTGTCAGCTTGAATATTAGAAGATACTGTATATGGTTTTCTGATAACCAGATTGCTAGTGCCAGATTTTAAGTGCTTCTACCACCTGAAATTAATAGACTTTGGAGACGAAAATTGTGCTTTAAACGTTGATTTGTAAACACAGAATCAGACTGTGCTGAAAAACATTTCAAACTGTCGATTTTCCTGCCAGACTATTCACATATTACCACAGAATAAGCTCTTTGTCTCTCAGAACACGTGTCTGTGAGATTCCGAGTCTTTCTTCCCTGAGTGGACTTAGATATCACGGCCAAATTTAATCCTTTGTTTTTTTCTTTGAGAGACCCAAGCTGAATCCCTGTTCTCTAAAAGTAGTTTTTCTTTCAACTGGGTTTGCTGCAATTGACTAAGCAAGTACTATTCAAAATGAACAAAGCACTAGTCTATACAACAATATCCAAATATAATTAAAATATCACTAGATAAAATTGAGAGTTTTAGCATTGATTGATAAAATTATCCAAGGGAGGTATTAGCTCCAGGAATTGTTACATTGAAATCCTAACTCCCAGTACTTCAAAATGTGACCTAATTTGGAAATAGTGTAATTGCTGATGTTATTAGTTAAAATGAGGTCGTGATGGATTAGGGCGGTTCCCTAACCCAACGTCACTGGTCTCTTTATACAAAAGATGTCCTTGTGGTCTTACAAAAAGAGAGGCACCCAGAGAATCCCATGTGACAACAAAGTCAGAAGTAGAGTTATAGAGCTTCAAGTCAAGGAATGGCAAATATTGTTATTAAACCACCAGAAGCAAGAAAGAGACAAGGAAGAATTCTATTACAGATTTTGTGGACACCTTGGTTTTGAACTTCTAGCTCCCACAAGTGTGAGAAAATACATTTATTCTTTGTTTTGTTTTGTTTTCTAAGCCACCCAGTTTGTGGTACTTTGTTGCTGTTGGCATAGAAAATTAATATAGGATGTAAAATGCTTCTCAAGGAAGTGCTTATTCATTGATCATAATATCTAGGTAAGTGAAGATTATATCAACTCTTCTGAGGGAGAATTGTTTCCCTTCACAATTGACTTTATCCCATGAAAGATTATGTGCTCTAGCAAATATGTAGTGTTACTTGGTGTGGTACTGCTACATGGAGGAGAAAAGAAAAAAGAGAAAAAAGTATATATATATATATATATATATATTTTATATATTTATTTATAATATAAATATATATGTATATAAATATATACATATAATATAAATATATATATATTTTTTACCATATATATATAGGTAAAAAATTCATCTCAAAATCATGGAAAAGGAGTATGCAATAACTAAAATTTAGACAACTAGGCCATCTGGACAGATTATACACAGATTTCACCTATTATACAAAAGTAAAATTTAAATTGTGTCATAGATTAAAATGTTTCTAAAGATTATAAGAAAAAGATAAAATCTTTATTTAATATCTCCAAAATGGAGTCTGTTTAAATATGCGAAGGTTCACAGTAAGAAGGAGAGATCCAGCCCACTGTCAATTGTTCTACCCAGAACACTGGTACTCATTTCTTATTGCTGTTGTAATAAATGACAACAAACTTAGGATCTTGAAGCAACTCAACTTATTAACTTACAATTTTGAAGGTTAAAAAGTAAAAAATCAGGAACAGCAGTCTAAAATCAAGATGTCAGCAGGGTTGATTAATTTGGGGGCCTCTGTGGGAAGAGTTTGTTCCCAGGCCACCTACATCCCTTGGGTCCTGGACACTTCCTTAGAATATCACCATTGCAACCTCTGCTTCCTTGTCACATTGTCTTTCTCACTGTGTTGCCTCCGTCTTTTAAAGACCCATGTGATTACATTGGGTCTACTCAGGTAATCCAGAATATTCTTCACTAGTTTAAGATTCTTAAGTTAACCGTATGTGCAAAGTTCTTTTTGTCATATAGTCACATGTTCCAGGCACAATTAGGATGTAAGCATCTTGTTTTGTTTTGTTTTGTTTTGTTTTGTTTTGTTTATTTGCCTGTTTTTTGGTAGGGAGGTACAAGACGCAGAAGCATGTTGTATGTAAACTGTCTTGCCTATGCCGCCAAGTTAAGCTTTCAGATGACTGAAGATTCAGCCAACAACTGACAGAAAACATATTACAGATTATAAGAATAAAACCTGTTGTACTTAGTCCATTCAATCCACAGATATATGAAAGATATCATTAAATTATTATTTTAAGCCACTAAGCATGAGTTTGTTATATAGCAACAAATAATCATAGTTTTATAATTTATAAGAAGACCAAAATATCCTCACCAGGCATCCAGGAGAAGAAAAGCATCAATATGGGTCTCAGGTAAGTTCGGTTAGGGGTGAAAAGCAGTGCTTCTTTGGGATTCTGAATATTGATGCTTAAAATAATTATTTTCAGACACTGTGACAAGTCTCTCCTGATTACATAAGAGAACTGTGGATGTGAAACAATCTAAGCAAAAATTAACACGTATTTTGAGGAGTGTTGTTGCTATTCCAATAATAGAATGCTACTGGTGTATATATAATGGATGGATAAAAAGCATTGCCACTTTTGCCTAAACAAATAGGTTATGGATATGTCCTTGCCTGTATTTAATTTGTCCTTCTGAGTAGGAATGTATAAAGCATGAGGACTGTGAAAATTATAAAACTCTATAAATTCCCTGGAAGACTGCTAATTTTACTTTAGTATCTGTTTTTCCCTTTTCTGTAATAGTATTTGAATGTAAGCACATGAGGTCTGTCTGGGAAAAGTGCAGTCATTTTTAATATTATGAGAATGGGTTGTATGACATTGATGTAACCTGGCAGCCAAGGAGAGTGGACCGGAATGCACATGTGTGAACAAGGACGACTTCCCTGTACCAGTCAGTGGGGGTGGTAGACACTGTTCACTGTGTGGCTTTATCATTCAAAATGACTGAATGAGTAGAGCAGTGAATCTGCGTCAAATTTTGCATTAAGTTTGAGTATTCCTCCATGGAAACTCTTCCGATGATTCAGAAGGCTGCAGATCTGGGCATCTAGTGACTGGCAGCTTCATCACAACAACACACCCTCTCATGTGTCATGTCTCATGCAGTTTTTTGGTGAAACATCAAATCACCCAGGTGACTTAGCCCCCCTACAGCCCAGATTTGGTGCCCTGCGACTTTTGGCTCCTCTGAAAACTAAATCACCTTTGAAAAGAAAGAGATTTCAGACCATTAATGAGATTCAGGAAAATATGACAGGGTAGCTGATGACGACTGGGAGAACTGTGTGAAGTCCCAAGGTGCACACTTTGAAAGGGCCTGAGGTGCCATTGTCCTATGCACAATGTTTCTTGTATCTTATATCTTCTTCAATAAATGTCTCTATCTTTCATAGTGTATGGCTGGATACTTTCTGGACAGACCCCTCATATACCCATCATGAACTGTGTTTTCCAACTAGACTGAAACAAAAAGGAACAGAGGCTCAAGGACTTACAGGACAATAACAAATGTATACCATCAGAATCCCAGAAGGAAAGAGGAAAGAAAGTAGGACATGAAAAAGTATCCAAAGAAAATAATGGATACAAACTTACTAAGTTGGTGAAAGACATAAACCTGTATTTGCAACAAGCTGAGCAAATCTGAAACAAAATAAACCCAGGGAAATAGAAAAGAAATATTATGATTAAACTTCTGAAAATAAAGACAAAGAAAAAGTCTTGAAAGCAGCCATAGAGAAATAACACATTATTTATAAGGGAATATCAACTCCAAAGACAGCAGATTTATCATCTAAGATTAAAAGGAAGCAGTATAATATGTTTCAGGGCTGAAAGAAAAGAACTATCAATTTGGTATTCCATAGCTGGCAAAACTAGCCTTCAGGAATGATGGGAAATAATGGCATCCACAGTCAAAGGAAAACTCAAAGCAAATAAATAAACCCACTAGCAAATAAATGATAAAAGAAAGAATCTTTATAGCATTCAATAAGAAAAAAAGATCACCCGAATCAGCAGAAATACATGTAAGTACAGTAGATTATTCTCATTCATATTTAGGATAATATGTGATAATTAGGAGAAAAATAACACCATCCAATAGTCAAGATAGTTGTATTTAATAAAAAGGAGACTAAATGAATCTAAGTGTATAATATCCACACTTCACTCAGAGTGATAAAATGTTGATACTTGTTGACTGTGATTAATGGCTTAGGTATATAGCAATGCAAAGAGCCATCTCTAAAGAACTATGTAGCTCTCAAGAGAGAATTCCCTCACATATTCTACTAACTCATAGAAAAGCAAGAAAACAGATACCTTTATTCATAATAGCTAATAACTGGAAACAAACCATATGTCCTTCAAAGTGTGAACAATTCACAAATTGGTATGGCCATATCATACTTAACAAGAAGAAGTAACAACCTATAAAACATACAACTTGGCTGAATTTCCAGTTAATTATTTTGAAAAGAAAAAGTTACTTATTCTGTGATTCTAATTGTGTATTGTTATCAAAAGGACAATGTTTTAGAAATGGAGAACAGCTTAGTGGCTGCCAAGAGTTAGAAATGAAGGGTCAGGAGGTGGCTCTGCCTGTGAAGGAACAACAGGAGGGATCCTTGTGATGATGGACCAATTCTGTGTTTAGACTGCATCAATGCCAGCATCCTTGTTGTGATATCTAACTGTAGTTTTGCCAGATGGTACCATTGGGGAAAACTGGGTAAAGAATAATGCACAGGCAATGTCTATATTATTTCTTACAACTGAATGCTCTATGATAATTGATGAAGAAATATATACAATTTACCTCCACCTCCTATATTTTCATGAGTTTTTTAATACATTTCTGTTTTTATTTTATATCTTTACTGCACCATCTTAACATTCTTTATGTGTGAAATGAAAATTATTCTGTATTTGGGCAAGAAACTGCAAAAGCTATTGATTTTACACAAAGAGCTTAAAGATGCAATCCCAAATCTCTGTGGAAAAGATGCCTGGAGACCTAAGTGTAATTTTCATGAGTCCAAACATTTGTTGAATTGAGGCAATTCTGTAAATTAAACATGAATTCAGACTTTCCTTGCCTCTCAGGTAAAAAAGTTATTTTCAAAGAGCAAACCATACTTATATGAAAAATATAGGTATGAAGACCTAGAAAAGAGACAAAAATGTGCTGAAATTGTAATAGTTTCAGATAGTCTGTACTGTTTTAGCTAAAACCGTTTCATTGTAAAATTTGCAGTATAAAGTATGTATGTTGGTTTAGAAAATATCACTTACCTTCTTATCGTTTTTCTGTCTGTAATGCATAAGTAATTCAGTAATCTATTTGACCATTGACACTCCTAAACCTCTTTATGTCCTGTAAGTGCTCAGAAGACAATCATCCAGTCTTTTAATTCCAAAACCTGAAAAAACAAGGCAGATTTAAATTTACATATTAAGGAAAGCATGCACCATATGTATACTGATATAGCCAATAGCCAAATTATATATATGAAAAAAATAATTATTATTTTAAATCTTCTCCTAAATTATATGTGGATACATAATTTATTATATCTGACAAGCAGATGATTTACTTAGATAATGTGTTCTTCATTGCAGCGGACTTTCTAATGATTTCAGCCATGTCGATGTTTCATAGCAGAAGAGGGATCTTGAAGAATCACTGCCTCCATGTAGTTACTGATTTATTTATGCCATAATTTGTTAAACAAATACTTACTTACTCAGAGTATGGCGTTTCATTATGCCAAAGAGACAGATAAGAATAAGACTTGGACTTGAACCATAAGGAGTAGAACATTAAATGTTCTTTATTTATTTACTCATTTATTTTTTAAATTATTTTATTGGTGTTCAATTACAGTTGTCTGCATTTCAATCCCCAGCCAAACCCACCTCCCTCCCTTGCTTCCACTCTCCCCCTTGGTTTTGTCCATGTGTCTTTTACAGTAGCTCTTGAAAACCCTTCTCCCCACAAACATAGATACAATGCATTATGTATATGAAACTCCTATTAGAATTTAGAAAGGGAAGGATTCTTCATAATGGAAGGATTGAGAGGTGATAGGAAGAGGTTAATTTATCTTCAATGTAATATTTTATATAAATTTGACCTACAAAAAATTTATCCACAGGCTATCAATTTTCCTGAGCAATTAAGTTTGGAAGGAAGCTTGGCAAGAACATTTCCACATAATTCCCCTTGCTGGATTCTCAAAATAGAGAAACTTAAAGGCCAGGGGCCTCAAACTTGCAATCGATGTAAAATATATGCAATGCACACAGGTATATACACCTCTCTACATGCACAGATACACATGTACTAATCTAATGCAACTCTGTACAATCTAAGATATATGATGTACAATTTGCAAGTAAGTCTATAATTAAAAGATATTAAACAAATGTAGATGACATAATAATAACTAAGCAAAGAAAAATGACTAGAGATGGGAAAGCAATCAGTAGAAAGTCTTACTACATGTGGTGTCAAAATCTATGGTATTCACACATTATTTTTTGATAGCTTTGGGAGAGCACATCTACATTTTTTTCTGCATCTTATTAGGACATAGTAAGCTAAATAAAAGCTTAGCTTAAATTTAAAAAAATCTATGATATGTGATGTCCTTTTAATGTTTTGGAATAATTTAAAATTATTATACTGTATATAATACAGTATGATAATACTGTACAGTATAATTTTAAATTATTTTAGATAATAATTTTAAATAATTTTAAATGATATCAAGGTAAGTATTCTTTAGCAATATGCATCTCAACACCATCTTTATGATTTTTACTTTAAAATTCTTCATGGAAAGAAGGGGAAGGGTCATCAAGAAACATGTATAAAGGATATATGGACAAAGCCAAAGGGGGTAGGATTGAAGGTGGGAGGTGGGGGTGGGTAGGACGGGGGAAAGGAATGGGGGGGAATAAAGACAACTGTACATGAACAACAATTTTTTTTAAAGGCTAAAAATAAAATTCTTCATGGAATTATGTAAGACATATTTAAGCACAAAAAGGAAAATTACTTTACTCTGCTTTTTAAAATTCATAATGCAATATACATTATTCCAAACTGACAGTTATGACTACCTACCTAAATTGATCTGACATGAAAAGGTAAAATAAATGTAAAGAGCTTTCCTTTTTCAGAAACTTAAAGAGAAGCAGCTGTTCTAGCCAGAGTAAATAATTATAAATTAGTGCCAAAAGAAGACGTGATTCTCATCCCCTGATTAAATCTATACAAAAGATCTTCAAGCACAGAGTTCACCTGCCACCAAATGACAAATCAATCAAGGAAGACAATACAAGTGAATGATTAGGCTGTAGGCAAAAGACAATGGTATGTAGGTGGCATTTTCGCTCTCATTTAAAGTGCTGTTATTAATCAGAAAATGAAGTGATCATTTATTGGATCTACTTTTATTTAAACATTAAAAGGTTCCATTTTGAGCATTTTGTACCATACAAACATTGAAATAACAAAAAACAAAGGAAAATTTTCCAAATGATTTATAAATGTTTGCTTAAGGAAAATAATGTTTACTCAAAAAATATTCAATACGGGTGGATAGGTAGAAATTTCTTTGAAGCAAAACCAAAAACAAACAAAAAAATTCCAAACCCCAAACTATAGATCATTCAATTAAACAACAAAAAATGTCAACCTTCTTTTTTTCTCATTTCTAGATTGATTTACACTCTTATCAAGTTGGTTGTCATGTCCAATTGGATTTGATTTCCATCACTAAAGTCAAAAAATTCAGGCAGCAAGACAAATGAAATCAGAAAAATGCTGGTGACATTGAATTCAGAGCTCAAAAAAAAACTTTGATTTTAGGAAATTAAGCATGTACTATTTTCATCTTCATTAGTAAAATTTTTGAGAGGTCATTACTCCTCTGATATATTTTAGTAGCATTCATTCTCGAGACATTTCTGAATATGTATTATGTCAAAAAATAAACTGGCTTTAGTTCAGAGGAATTTATATCTAATAATTTATATCTAAATCAGTTATGTAATCTGTGTTCAAAAACTTAATTTTAAAAAAATATTTTATATCTAATTTGAGATTAACTTTAAATTATTTTCAGAAGGTCGTTGACAAGACATTAGTATACAAAATACTAATACATAGTGGTCTAATTGATAATTTCTATTCAAATTTAATTTTTTTATAAAGATAGACACTTTGTGATTTTATACATAAAATATATTGACAGGTCATAAATATTTTATAAAATTATTTTTGTATATGTTTGAAATAAAAAGTCATATTAACACCACTAGGAATAGTTTAGACTACTATTAAGTATTTACTTAAACTCATTATTATTAATAATAGTTTAAAATAAATCATTGTTTTTCTTTCATACATGAGATGGCAATAATTGTACTTCATACATGAATAAATTTTCATGCCACACAGCTATCTATTGGCTAATTTTAATTTTTAAGTTATCTATACATTTATTTTTAACATTAAATAAGTCATAGTGATTTCTCTAAAACTGCGAGCAAATAAGCAATACCTGGGAATACTTGAGTTAGTGTGCTTGCATTGTCCCTGAGATTTATTAAATGCCAACAGATCCTCATACTATTTGACACAGATTTCCCCATCTATGATATTTTTTTAATTAGTCTCTTGGATGAACAGTGTCTGACCATGCCAATTCATCTGCACTGACTTATGGAACCATTTCCACACTACCTGTTTTTCCTTTTCTGTATATAAAAGGAAGACCAAAATTCCACCTATTCATCATCCTTCAGTATCATTATTTTGGTATTTCTCTAAATGTTTTTAATTATTTTTCCCCACAGAAATCACTAGGAAGTAGTATTAATGTGAATTTTCAGGTTTTATATGCCTAGAACACAAATAAATCTTGAATATATATGAATACAAGTGCTGTATATATGTGTGTTTTTACACATTCTGAAAAAGTGATTATGGATTTTCCACAATCCTACTAATCAATATTTTATTTCATTTAAATTTTATTTAAATATTTTACTTAATTGTTTAATTTTTATTGTCATTCATATATAGTTGTCTCCATTTTCCCTCCGCCACATTCCCACCCCCACCTCCTACCCTCAATCCTTCCCCGCATTGTCTTTGTCCATGGGTCCTTTATACAAGTTCTTTGATAACCCTTTCCCTTCTTTCCCCCATTATCTCCCTCCCTCCTTCCCTCTGGTCATTGTCAGTATGTTCTTTATTTCCATATCTCTGGTTATATTTTGCTTGCTTGTTTGTTTTTTTGATTAGGTTCCACTTATAGGTGAGATCATGTGGTATTTGTCTTTCACCAGCCAGCTTACTTCACTTAGCATAATGCTCTCTAATTCCAAAACTCCAAACAATGTATTATTTATTTTTATACTAAATGATCTTACCGCTAACTCTACCCAGGATATATACTGGAATGTATACTTTATGTGAAGATGGGTACTAACCTACAAAACTTCAATTCCCCCATACCTGACCTGTCACAGTAATGGCCACAAAGCTGGGGAAAATATTGGCTATTCCTTAATTACCAATTAGCCTTAAAATAAAGCTTGCAGGCAAAATAATTATACCCTCTGTATAAATTCCTATGCATCAATAAGTTTCCATGTTTTGAATTAAATAACTTGGAAATATGTATCTATTTGGCTTTTATATGCCTCATTTATTATGTAGAAAATATATTCTCTCAGCTTTTTTTGTAATAAAACAAACATGAAGAATTAATTAGGATCTAAATTAGGTTATTGTGATGCCCTGGCTGGTGTAGCTCAGTGGATTGAGCGCGGGCTGGGAACCAAGCAGTCCCGGTTCAATTCCCAGTCAGGGCACACGCGTGGGTTGCAGGCCAGGTCCCCGTGAGGGCCATGTGAGAGGCAACCACACATTGATGTTTCTCTCCCTCTCTTTATCCCTCCCTTCCCCTCTCTCTAAAAATAAATAAAAAAATAAAAATCTTAAAAAAAAATCTTAAAAAAAATAAGTTAGGTTATTGTGGTAGGTTGCATTGTTTTGAATATTCACTTTCTTTTCTTAAAAGATGAAGGTATTCATCACCTCACTGATGTCAAGATTGGTCCCCGAATGTGATCTGTAGTGATTTGCCAATTCTGAGTAGAAGCTTTCAAATCTGCCACCTAGTTCCAATAACTTCTCTTCCCTGAGCCGGGACACACGCAGTGCCCCAGACAGGGGCTGTTTCTTCAGGCAGCCTCCAAATAGTGATGAGCTGCAGCAGAACCACTATTTACCCAGGAAGACAAGCCTTTTTTGTTGAAAGCCCTTGAAGTCTGGGTCTGTTTGTAACAGCATGACCCTAGAATAAACTGACTAATACAGACAAAAGACACTGCATTTACCAAGACAACAGTAAATATCTGAGTGCCTACTATGTGCAAAATACTGGACTAGACTTTAAATGATACAAAATGTATAAGCCATCCATACTTGCATACAGAGCCTAATGCTATGGTTTGTGTGATAAAGTAGAAAGAATTCTAAGAAATGTCAAAAAGCAATGTGCAATTCCTTGAAAATTGAGTTTAAAAAAAAAGAGATTCCTCATGGAGGTTGGAGAGTTCTTTATCAAACATTCCTGAACAGTGTGGAAAGTTAGCAAGACCTTAAGCAATGTTAAATTTTAAATGGAGAGGGAGTACATTGAGTGGCTAGTAGAGTGAAGAAAGGCACAGGTGTAAAAATTAGGTGTGATCAGGGTTAAATTTGGAGCTCTTTGGGACAGTAAGACCGGAAACGCTATCTTTTAAATTCTTGTTTCCCCCAAACATTCTACCATGGAACAGTATTTAACAGAATATTAATAAATGTACTATTCTCAAACTAATGTAGAAAATCCTGAAAAAAGGAAATGGTGAACCATTTTATTCATATTGTGTTTCAGAGGCTGTAATATACTGACATACACTGTGAATCTCCACTGTGGAGATAAATATTTCAGGAAACTTTTTGTGAAATTAAATGGCCATTAAACAACTCTTTTATATTGCATCTTTATTAATATTTGAAATAACACCATTTGGAACTCAATTTGGGAAATAATTATCCCATAACTTTTAATGTTATATTAAGGGTAATTAAGTGCTTAATTTTTTATAGCATTGGCTTCCAAACTTTTCAAGTATTTTCAAGTATAAGGATATTTCTAATGACAAAAAGTTGCACAGACCCCCAGGAAATAGTAGCTCTACTAGGTGTGTGATTAAAAGTATTTATAGCTGAGTTGAAATACGTGGGTTCAAACCTCAACTAATTCCTTACAAGACATATGACTTTGTACAAGTCACTTAACTTCTCTTGGTTCCCTTTTCCTGCTGCAAATTGAAGACAGCGGTTACATTACTCATTCCTGTGCCATGTTTGAGTGTAGGTGTGTGTATGTGCATCTTTGTGGGTGAGAGATACATGAGACCACTCTACCTAAAGCTGACTGGCACAAAATAAAAACTCAAAAGATTAGGGCAAGTCATTGAGAAATATGTATAATCTCTAAAACTTAATAATTGAATAGCATTTTAATTAATATTTAATTAACATCACCTTGCACATTTGGAAAGTAGAGAGGCACCTATTTGTGCAATGTCTATGTGCACCACCAGTGCGTGGTATCTGCATGGTTTTCTAATTCCTCTGGAGAGTAACTGCTGTAGGCACTGAAGGATGACTGAAGATTTTTGAAGAGAGAAATGATGGAAAGAAAGGTGTATTTAAGAAGATAAATTTTGTGGGAAGAATGTGAAAGGATCCAGGCAATGAGAGAAAGGTGGCAACAAGATCAGTGAAAAGACTATGCTATTCCCCAAGGGCTGTGTGCATGTAAGCATTATTTCACTAAAAAGTCAATAAATGGCTTCAAGGTAAGAATTTTATCATATGCTTTAGGAATGCTCAACTGTTTTTAGTATAAATAGAATAAATCAAGGCAGAGAAAGTTCCATAAAGGAGCACAAATGCAGAGATTAAAGTGAAAGTTATGAGCTATACAATTCTTAGCCTGTGAAACTAGCAATGAGACAATTTTTCACTGCCATTGCAGTCCTGCTCCCCCTGGTGACTGGGTTCCTTTGTGGCCTCTGTCAGGCGAACGGCGTGAATGGAAGGTGAGGAAAGGTGTATTATCTATAAGTTGCAGAGTAAAAAGGCCTAATATAGGTTCCTGACAGATCACTTCTCTTAATTGCTATCCAAGTCTTTGGATATTGTTTATATTCAAACAACATTTAAAAAACAGGTGTGTGCACCATACCTATATTTAGTATTTTCTCAAAACATCTTCTAAAGCAGGTAATTTGGTGCAATGTCAACCAACATTCGTATGGGGATAAGGAAAAGTCTGCGGTTGATCTTGTTTGCTTTTTGCTGCAATATGGATTGGAATCACAGGGTAGGTTGAAATTCAAGGGAATTCATAGTAAATGAGATTTATATAAGTAGTGTAAAATAATAACAAATTCCCAAAAAAGAGATAACACGATGCATATCACAGTATTGCTAAATCCCAGGTTTGTTAATTAACAGAGAGAGCAATTTATTTTAATTGCATCTAATTAAGATAATTTAGACTCCAGAGTATTCTGTGTTGTTGAAAAGAAAAGAAAATAAGAATAACAGATAATATTACAGAAGATTGGTCTCTTTTTATTTGCACAGGCTTGTTAAAACTAATAATTTAAATATTTAAATTAAAAAATTTAAGTTAAAATGAGCGTAAATTAAAAAATTTGGGGAAGAATTACAATTTTATTCTAAATTCTTGTTTTGAAACATAAATACATATGCTGCCCATATGTTATTACAGTACCTTAAATTTTATTTAACAATGTTTTTAATTTCTATTATATCAAAATAGCAGTCTGCTGGAAACATCTCAGTAAAGTCAAATATGGGATTTGTTTTAGGAATACTCTTTTGCGTGTAAGACATAAATTTTCTTGAGTTATCTCTAGTTAGATGAGATAACGCATGTGTAGAGGAAACCAATATACAGCATATTATTTCTCAGAGAAGGCTTTCTAGTAGCTAGAAGTATGACTCATTAAAAGCAATGGTGTTCTGGAACACAAAACAAAACTAGAGGCCATTTCCAGTAGGTCTCTTTACCGGTTGTGTACTAAAGCTTCTATCTCACAAAAGATTTCTCATGAATTTATTCTTCCTCACTGACCTTTTCCATATATTTGTCTACATAATAATCTCAAATACATATATATAGTTTGGACTAGACACTGAGCCGAGCATTTAGTGTGTATTATCATTTTCAAACTATACATATATATACACAGTTGCTATATATGTATGTACATATATAGTTACTGTGTGTATATAAGTGTGTGTGTGTGTGTAGTTACTAAGTGGGCTTGTAGTATAACATGTGGATATGTAATTATATAAACTCAGGAGCAATATTTGTTAAATAGGGTTGTGGTTATGGGCAATACTATAACTGATATGCCATATATACATGGTTCTAATACAGTCTGAAGTTTTAAAATTCCTTATAAGAGGATCAATTTCATTCCTATTAGAAATGCAATTCTTAAAACACAGCATCATAGGGTTTTAAAACATATATACATTTCCTTTTAATTACAAAGGAGAAATATTTCATTATGAAATTTCAGTCCAGCTAATAAAGTGATCTTTCAAAATTTTAGTTTTAATTAAAGTAGTAGATATACCTATAGCAACCAAAAATAGACACTCCCTCATCCACATTTGACATCTTTCTCTCCAATAAAGAAAGAAAGAAAGAATAGGTTTTGGTTATTTATTTTAGCACTATAAAGAAGACACAAAAAATGGAAAAAGAGTTCTATTAGCCTTACTACAAAGGTGCTCTAATATTTTTTAACTATTAAAAACCTGTAAATGTAAAATAAATATATCTGACTTTTTTAGCACATTAAATTCACGCACACAAAAAGGAAATCACCATAATCATCAACTAAAGGATGGAAATAGTGTAAAAGCAGCAGGAATTACAAGACGCTGTTTTGATATATTCCTTTAATCATATTTATTCAAAAGCGGTTATTCACCACCTACTTTGTTCCAGACACGGAGCCAAGCACTTAGCGTGTGTTATCATTTTCAAACCTCACAACAACCCTGTGGGGTAGTTTACTTTCTAGTTTCATAGACGAGGAAACTAGACTCAGGCGTGTCACAGATGCCAATAGTGTGAGCTGGTGTGTGGAGCCAAGATTTTATGTGAAGCCTGTTGCCAAAGCTATCTGCTCTCCATCATAACTTACAATTCCCAAGAAACATGGGCAGAGAAAGTGAGGAATTTTATATACATATAAAATCTGTGTCCTCTGTTGTAGGAACTATGAACTTAAAAAATAAGAGGATGCACTCAAAATAACAAAGCAGCATATCTCAAATGGAGAAACCATGTAGAAATGCATACTCTGAATCTGAAGAATAGAGATAGATATTCGAGGTGATTTAAGAAAAAATTAATGATAAAATTGTTGCTTCTTTTTATTTTCTTTTTTTCCCAAGTCTATATATCAAATAAAATGTCCCTCAGCCTTCAGAAAGCAATGTTTATACTTCTTATTCATTGTTAAGAACTAATTGACCTTAATTACATAATTAAAAAAAAAACAGATAATCATGGCAACTATGAGATCATTAAATGGACATTTAGTCTTTAATAAAATGTTGAATTTATTGGGGTGACATTGGTTAATATAACTATATAGATTTTAGGTGTACAACTCTATAATACCTCATCCATATATTGTGTTATGTGTTTATCACCCCAAGTCAAGTCTCCTTCCATCACCATTTATCTTCCCCTTTACCCATTTCTATCTCCCCCAACCCCCATCCCCTTCCCCTCTCCTTTTTCACCCAGCCCTCTCCCATCTGACAGCTGTCAGTCTGTTCTCTGTAAGAATCTTCTCTCCATTCCATCCTGTCCTGCACACAATTCACCCCACAGAGACCTAGAAAATAACCCTCACAGTAGTGCAGACTCTGAGCAATTTGAGGAGACTTGAGGAAAGTCTGAATGAGGAGGAAATTCCTCTGCCAGTCTTTCTGTAAAAACACAGAAAATGGAAAGAGAATGGTACTAAAGAATTCCTGTGTCTCTCAGAGCCTCTTAACAAAAATAAACAGTGATATCTTGCCAACATCATATACTTGCAGGGGAGGAATTCGAGAGAGATCAGCCTGTGGGTTTCAGAAAGTATGGTAGAGAACGTTAGTACATGATATTACACTGTCACTGCATGATATTTATTGTGTCTGTTGCTTATTTTGATTTCTTTGTCTTCTATAAAGACTCATCTGGGCTTTGTGGAATTGATTGGCTCTGTGAATGCTGGGTCTGGGGCTTGGTAGAAGAAGCACCACTGTGTCACCAACGCCACACAGCACAATGCGGGGTTGCAGTGACAATTAGCAAGAAGTCCCCTGGGGATCAGGATTGGGATTAAAGTGAATGCTGCAAATTTCAATGACTCATTCCAAAATGGAGTTCTCTGTCTGGCATACTAAGAAACCCTTTTGTTGAAGAAGGTGGCAGTGCCTTTCACTCTGAAAAATGATCAGTGTTTTCTGGAAGATCAGTTTTCCTAAATTGAATGTTTTCTTTGAGGGAAGAGGCTACGTTTTTACCGCATTCAGTCCTGCCTTTTCATTAATAAAGTATATGTTATTATGAAATATTTCCCTTGTTAGAGTAAGATAAAAGTAAATTATTTTTATGGAATGTCTAAAATGAATAAGTGACTCATTCAGTGTCACTCCAAGGTCCAGAAAATATGAAAGTCAAGTTATTTGCTCAACAGGGTCTCCCTCTTCTTTGTAACAAAGTAAGATACTTAGGGAGCTCCTGTTTTATGGGATTCATAGATTTGGTATGCAGATTTAGCTTTGTTCCTAAACAGCAGCTGGAAGTTTTGCTTTTATAGACACCTAAACTAGACAGAGCTGACTTTGGAAGTAGCTATTGACTTTCTGTATCCTAGGCAGTTTCATATTGATCTTGAGGCAACTCAATTACCTCCACCTGGAAGAGACAATGAATTTGAATAGTGTTCATGGCTTTTTTTAATACATCTTTTTCCCCCTTGTGAAGGGCAATGGCTCAGACTTTACAAAATGAATCAGTAAGGAGATTCTCTTGTTCTCCCTTTAAAGTTAACAGAGAAAGAATCTTTAAAATAAGAACTTGCTGATCCAATGTAGAGATTATTTATAAATACTTATTCTATACAACTTTCATAGTCTAAATGATTAAAGTTTTTTTTTTTTCTTTTTTTAATTACAGGCTAGTTGAGCCTCAAATAGTTGAGATTTTAAGGAGCAATTCATGTCTCCCTTTCCAAAAAATAAAAAATAATAATAAAAGAAAGAAAAAAATATCCAGAGAAGAGGAGACATATTGCAGGACAATTGAATTACTTTTCTATTGAAAAATTAGTAGGTAACATATATATATATATATATATATATATATATATATATATACACACATATACACACACACATACACACACACAGGGACACAGAGGTGGGGAAAAGTGAGTTTACTACTTGTGTGTATAGATAGCTAGCTATATCTATATATATCTATTATATAACTATACATATATATATATATATATATATATATATATAGAGAGAGAGAGAGAGAGAGAGAGAGATAACTATAGAATTTCAGAGGTAGAAGGGCATTGCAGAATGAGCTTTCTGATGTATGTAGCAAATTAATTGATCCTATAATTCACGTAACTCCAGGACTCCTGGAAAAAATGTGGATAGTTCCCACACCATCTCATATGGGTTTTTATAAAGAGTACATTAAATAATGTATACAAATACCCTATACCAGTGCCTGGAACAAATTAAACGATCAGATGTGTTCTTGACAAGTTCAACTCCATATTTTACAGAAAAAATGAGTAAAGTGAGACATAGTAATGTTAAATTGTTCAATTAAGGTAATAATGCTAATCAACAACAAAACTGAGATTGAAATACTGCTTCAAGCATACCGAGACTCATCATTTTAAATAGTTCATTTAATTCTCATAGTACTGTCTGTTGGTACGTTTCAAGTTAAGCATCAGTATATTCAGTGAATCCCTCTTCTGTGAAAAGCATTGACCTAAACACTGTGGAAGATATAGTCATCAATCAGTACTCTCATGAAGCTTATCATTTAATAGAAAAAATAAAAATATAAGGTCAGAATTGTAAAATAGACACAACATTCTATAAGAGGAAAGATGACTTTAAGTTAAAAGCAATTGGAAAAGAATTCCTAGGTTATTATTACAATAACAAAAAATTGTTATTGAGATATATTTTTAAAATAGATTTATCTTTTCCTTGACAAATTCTTATTATAATTTATGGGGCTACTTGAACTTTTTTCTAAGAAAGTGTCACTCATATAGCTGTGCTACCACTCATGTTACCTCCTATGCCTTTTGGTTGTTGTGGCTAATATCTTTTTAGTTTCATGCTAAAGATATAATCACCTAGGAGTTTCAATGTTTACTGCAATCACATCTTGTAAAAATGTTTGAAAAATATAATAAAATTGTGTGGTTTCAGAATTTTTTGTAGCCTCTTATTTTTTAATTAATTTATTCATTTTTAGAGAGAGGGGCAGGGAGGGAGAAAGAAAGGGAGAGAAGCATTGATGAGAGATAAAAACATCCATTGGTTGCCTCTCACCCACGCCTGGACTGGTGACGGAATCCACAATGTAGGAATATGCCTGACCAGGAATAGAATAGGTGACCTTTTTCTTTGCAGGATGACAACCAACCAACTGAATCACACTGGTTAGGGCTAGCCTTTTATTTTATTGTATTTATTTGTGTACTAGTTTCACAAAATCCACATAAAGGAAATAACTTTTCCTTTGTCTCCATTACCTGTCCTTATATATGAACTCATTATTTTATTTTAAGATAATTATAAAAATAAGAAGGCTTGTCATACTGTTTGATTAACTTTTGAACTGTTCTTTACATCTTGCTCAGCTCTAACCCTCGTCCGGATCACCCCACTCTCTGTAGCTCGTAGGGATACAGCTGAGGAGTTTCATCAGCACTTTGGGTCATTGTACTTGCCACAGGGAATTAATTGTGCTCATATGTATTCCCGTTTTCTCATACTGCAAGGTGAGCTCCTGGAAATCTGAATCCGAGTCCTCTACCTTTGACATTCAGTGAAGGTTTTCTGAATGAAATCAATCAAATAGAGCTCTTTTACAAGAAGGGAAATTTACCCTGTATAACTGGAGTACAAACGAGGTTTAAGAAAATCAAGAGTATTCAAGGGAACAATTTATATATTATCTTAAAAAAGGACATAGAAAAATACAGAGAGATTGTCCTGAGGTAGGAGAAAAAGGTCAAAAATGTGAAGAAATCTAAGATGCTAATAAGGAAGTCACTAAAATGGCTTGTTTGTTTTATTTTGTCATGCAATTATAATATTTCTGGGTGTTTAATATCCCTAAATGAATATTATTGTTTAAACATGTTTTATAAACATTAAAGCAAACTAGAATAAAAAATAAGAAAAAGTTTTAAAAAATGAAACTCTAAAAGGAAATTTGTAAAAAAGTTTTGAATAAAAGCTATGATGCCCTCTTGTGTACATACATTTTAAAAACACTTTAATACATGTTTTTCATATTCTGTAAGCACTAATTGCTAAAAAAATTTTCATTAGTAACTGCAACAATTTACAACATATATAATTTAAAAAGACCCAATGTACTAACATGAAGATATTTAATGAATTTTTAGAATATAAATGTAAATCAGCCTAGTCTTTTTTGTTTGTGGGTGAAGGTAGTAATTTCTGAATAAGTGCCAACGCCTTAAGTTCTCTGTGGGCTTGTCTGCAACTCATCACAGGATTATGAATAAACATGACTGGGAGAGTATGCAGATTCGCTAATAGAAAACTCATGAATGTTTTAGCACCCAGGGGTTCAAATTATAATAAAGGGATAGCACCTGTCACTGGAGGCAAACTACAAGATCACCCTTGCAGTCCCTGGAGCAATGAAATCACCAACAATTTAGCTTGTCTCTGGCAAGTGGAGACTGCACAGACCTCCATGTATGTAAATCTCAGAGGGCAACATGTAGGACAGTTACCTTACATTATACTTGTGCATTTTTTAAAGTACAATTTCCCAAATATCTCATCAAAATTTTATTTTCATAGAAGCTTGGAGTGATTGCCTGTATTTTATCAAATTATGACAGATGTTACCTGTAGATGCTACTTCTAATTATTACAGTTGATCACTAATATGATATGTTTATGGTCAATTGCTAACACTTACTGAATGTATATAGAAGTTTTCATGTGCTGCCTACTTTGCATTTTTTACAGCAATTTCCATTTATTTAAAATAGAATCTGGAGCTTTTCCATACTAGGTTAAGAGAGGCTGATGATTTAAAATATTTTTTATAAATATGATCATTGAAAAAAAGAATAAAGCCTCAATTTTAAAAAACATACATTTGTATGTGTATGTGTGTGTATACAACAATAAAAAAGGTTCACATTCAATCACTGTTTAGTCGGAAGTTAAAGAATTTGTTACTTAGAAATGATAGCATAGTTGAGAATATTTAGCCATTATGGTTGTAAAACTTAACAAAAACATGCCTTTCCATGTATGTTATCAGTGTCAAGTCAGAAGGAGGGATTTAGTTATATATGTATACCAAGTGTATCAATTAAAAAAATGCAGGTTAGAGTAGGTGTCCCCAAGTTTCAGGGCTGTTATAAATTCCTAACATTTCTATTAAAATTTCTTACTTCTGGGCTTTACTTCAAATGTACTGCATGAAAATTTCTCAAAATGGGATTGTGATCCTGTATTTGCAATAATTTTGTATTTGTAATAATTTCCCCAGGTAAGTCATATACTCTGATAAATTTGGAAACCTTTTTTTTAGGAATACAAGAGATACATAATGATTACCATCTCTTTATAATTGTTGACACTGTTACGGATGTGCCCCTTTTTTCCCTCTTTCCCCCTTCCGACAGGCCCCGCTCCCCAACCCTCACCACATTGCTGTCTGTCCATGGCCTTTGAATATGCAACATGCACTTTGACTAATCTCCTCCAGCCCCTCCCACCCTCCTCCCCTCTGACAGCTGTCAGTCTGTTCCATGTGTCCATGCCTCTGGTTATATTTTGTTTTTTAGTTTATTTTCTTCATTAGATTCCATATATGAGTGGGATCATACGGTGTTTGTCTTTCTTTGAGTGGCTTATTTCACTTAGCATAATGATTATTTTTAATGTTGTTTCTTTGGTCATTAATAATTAGAAAGGTGTCGGAGGAGAAGGGGAATATGCATTAAATCATCACTTCTCAAATCGTCCTGCTTATTAAAAATAACCCGGTATGGGGCCTAGTAGTATAAAGAAACCATCTGCACTTTTCATCCAATTTTGCCATGAACAAAAAAATAAATAAATTCTATTTAAAAGAAAACAAAAAGAAAATAACATGGTAAGTTTTTAAAATACAGATTTGAGGACCTTATAGCAAATGCTATTTGTTTAAGAAACTCTTTTAAAATGTTCCTAGATCAAATTTTTATTAGCATTTTCTGGGAATCTCACTCTGAGGCAATTTTGTAGAGATGAAGTTTAAGAAAAAATATGGTGGTAAACAAATAACTAAATTTGCATTGCTTAAAATATTGACAGTTTTAAAATTTATTTCGCCTATATTTTTAATATTTCACTATTTTTCTTTTAATTTGTTTCTACTCTACAATACTGTCAAAGTTATCTTTGTAGAATACAAAGCAACGTAGCTCATTTCCCTCTTAATATTTTTTCTAGGAACCCCCCAAGTGTACACATGGAAACCAGAAACACTTCCATTTTTTGCTCATTAATCTATGATTTTACCAAAGATTTATTAAATATCTATGTGCTGAGTCCTACATATTGACAACCAGACAAAAAAGACCAATCCCATATTCTCATGTTTTTTTCCATCTAGAGGTGGGAAATAGAAAATCAGATAAACACCATCAATATATATTGATAGAGAAATAAATAGAGAATTATATATCATGATTCGCTGGAGAGCAGTAACAAACCCAATTATAGGCATAGCCTCTGAAGCCCATTGAACTCCAAGAAATCCCTAAATCAGTAAAACTGGGATATGTTAACCTATGAAACTGAATGCAAAAATTTGTATAGATATAC
>PVJI01015343.1:0-41400 GCA_004026765.1 Micronycteris hirsuta | reverse complement strand
TATAAAACCCCTTAACATTTCATATAGTAAAGGCTGCGTGATGATGTACTCCTTGAACTTGACCTTATCTGAGAAGCACTTTATCTGCCCTTCCATTCTAAATGACAGTTTTGCTGGATAGATTTTTCTTGGTTGTAGGTCCTTGCTTTTCATGATTTGAAATATTTCTCTCCAGCCCCTTCTTGCTTGGAAGGTCTCCGTTGAGAAATCTGCTGACAGTCTTATGGGAATTCCTTTGTAGGTAACTGTCTCCTTTTCTCTTGCTGCTTGTAAGATTCTTTCCTTATTCTTGACCTGGGGTAATGTTATTATGATGTGCCTTGGTGTGTTCCTCTTTGGGTCCTGCTTCTTTGGGGCTGAGCTTCTTGGATTTCCAGGAAGCCTATTTCCTTTGCCAGATTTGGGAAGTTCTCCTTCATTATCTGTTCAAATATACGTTCAATTTCTTGGTGTTCCTCTTGTCCTTCTGGCAGCCCTGTGATCTGGATGTTGGGTCGTTTACAAATGTCTCTGAGGTTCCTGAGTCCCTCCTCATTTTTTTGAATTCTTGTTTCTTCCTTCTGGTCCACCCCATTGGTTTGAGTCCCAACTTCCTTTTTTTCCCTATTGGTTCCCTGTAAATCTTCCTCCATTATCTTTATCGTATTCTTCATTTGTTCAACTATTTCTTCCAGTTTTGTGAGCATCCTGATTACCAGTGTTTTAAACTGGGCATCTGTTAATTTGGCTATCTCTTCGTCCGTTAGTTGTAATTTGTTCTGATCTTTCGTTTTGGCCATTTTCATTCTTTTTTTATCTCGGCGCACCTGTCGGAGTCTTAGGTGTTTGTCGGTGCCTGGCAACCTGGGTCGCTTTTTTGTGATGTTTCCTCTGGGGGCGGGGCCTGGGAGGGAGCAATGGCATCTGCCGTTCACTGCCACTCCCTATCACCCTCTGCTCCCCAGTTCCCCACTGCCTTTTCCACCAGTCTCGGCCCTGCTGGTTCCCACTGGCCTCTCCGGTTATGCCGCCAGCCTGCGAGGTTCACCCGTTGCTTGGGGTTGTGCTTTGTTTAGGCGCTCCCGGGGTGAGTTCCTCCGGGCAAACTGCCTCACTCTGCTCCTCTGCTCGGTTCTGCCCCGCTTACCGGCCTGGATGTACGTCCTCCCCAACTTCCTGGGTGTCGGCCTTCCCTTCAGTTCGATTCTATCCGTTCTGGTTGTTTATTTTTCGCTATTGAGTTCGTTGTTTAAACTTTCTGGTTGTGAGTGGCGGTGCAGTGCGTCCATCTACGCCGCCATCTTGGCGGAAGTCCCTCAAATGTACTTTTTAATGAATATTCAGTTTCTATTATTACCACTACCAACTGAGCCATGTAGTAGTATACTCAGATTATTTTACCTTCCTTGTACAAATCTTTTCTGGGGTCAAAATAATTTAGGCTTTTTTTTATAAGCTTAGATTTCTAGGAAATTATCATTAATTCATCTTGGACACTGTCAACTGAAAGATCAGGAGGATGAAGCTTCTGACATAAATAGCAGAGCTGTATTACATAATCTATGAATCAAAAACAATCCTTCAGAAGTCCAGTCAAATATTTCAGAGTGACACCTATAAGCTACCTAGCAAAGATAATGCCACATTCCTAAGTGTTCTTATCTCTGAAAACCTACAGGACAAAGAAGTGAAAAGTTGTTTAAATAATAGGGACCTGAAAACCCTATTATAAAAATTGCTTAGGCAGTTTTTAACCTCCCTACACAAAAACAGATTTCTAAAATAATTCATAAAACATACATAAAAGGGAATTATAAGGTAACTGCTAAATGATAATTTTTAGAAAACAGTTAAGGAATGGAAAATATTCATGATATACTGAAAGAAAAAAATCAGTTTACAAAATATATAAGATGATCAGATTTTAAAATTATTAAAGTGAAAGAAACATCAGCAAAAATATCTCTTTATACTTCAATTCTAACATATAAAAACTAACTTTAAATTATATATTTAAGTCTCTCAATTTGCCCCTTCTATCTTAAAAATCATATATACTTGGAAGATTTTTCAAACCAGAAGGAGATCACTGGGATTTCATGCATACATCCATGAAGGTATTAAAAAATCCATGAGAGCACTGACTTCCTCCTTTAAACTAAGAACTAAAGGTCTTGATTTCTTTTAAATTTTTAATTAGAATTATCCTATTATTCAGAAATAAAACCATACACAGAAACAGATATGCTCAGAGAAATTATCAGGGAAAATAAGTTCTAAATATTTATAGTGATTATTTTTTGATTTTGGTACCACAGATAATTTAATTTTCTTTTTTATAAGTTCTTTATTTACTAAACATTTCACAAGTCTGCAATAAATCTGTCATCAGAAGTATTTTTTAAAAAAGCTATTGCTAATTAAAAAGACTTTTTTAATGAGTTGGGAGGATGGGAAACTTTATAGTCATCAAGAAAATTGTAATTATATAGTCTTACAAATAAGCTAACAAGGAAATCAGTGATTGAAAAAAATAATTTCTGCCCTGACCAGTGTGTCCCAGTTGATCTGCAAAGTGAAAAGTCACTGGTTTGATTCCTGGTCAAAGCATATGCCTGGGTTGCGGGTTTGGTCTTCCATCTCTCGGAGCCTGTACAAGAGGCAACCAAATCAATGTTTCTCTCCCTCTCTTTCTACCTCCTTTCCCCATCCCTAAAAACAAACACATTTTTTAAAAAGAAAACTAGAGGAGAAGTTGTGGCTTGGCTAGGGCATCCCAGTAGCTCCTCCAGCTGTCCAGCCTGCTGCCTGCTCCTCCCTTAAAAAAAATAATTTCTACCAATTCTTGCACATCAACACCCTCAGATCCTTGAAGGATGGCAGTGTTGGTTTATGGCATTTCCAAAGTGATTAAGAGACAGTATGCATGGCGGACAGAAGGAAGATGCTTATTTCTCAGCAGCTGCTCAATAATTTGAGTTTATCCTCTTGGGCTCCAATAAATAACCAATTATTAAATCTTTACAAAGGTATCATATGAATTTTTATCTTCGCATTCAACATATACATATAACTTCATGATTTCTCATAGATTTTTATTCACAATGATAAATATTTCTCAACAAGACATTATATATTTTTCTTATGAGTGTTTATAAACATAATTTTTGTTATCATATAACATTCTATCACATGAATGGAGTGTGATTTACTTAACCATTTCCATATTTTTACTAATTTTGTCGGAATATCCATAAAGTCATTCCAAGTTATTTCAGACTTTGAACCTTGATCGGTGAGAATCAATCTTGTTGGTTATACAATCTTTACAATATCATAAAATGAGAGATTTCTCCCCTGCCGAATTACCCATTGAAAAATATATACAACAATTCTGTATATGATCTTAAGGGATTTTTGTTGCCCTGAAGAACCATAAACAGAGACCAAAGACTTCATATTAAGAATTCCTACTCTGGTATGCTTAAGCAACTAATTCATTGTCCTTCCTGCTTGTAAGCATCCATCATAATTCATTTTCATTACCCTTCAGGCCACAGAAAGCTGATAGGGAATGACTAAGAAGCATCACTTAATAGCAACAACTAATATTAACTAAGCACTTTTCTAATGCACCAGGTACTCTTGATAGGGGAACTCAAGAGTTGGAATATATTCATTTTTAAGTAATAGTTAATAAGCATAGTAATTAATGCATGTGAAAAGCTACTGTTTGAGGAGCTGAAGTTATAACCCACCCTGACTCCAGGAGACCACAAACAATTCCATGTTTGTGACCCAGGAGGACTGCAAGCAATCAAGATGTTATCTGAGCCACCGTGCTCTAGGGAGAGGCATCCACTGCTCAGGGCACAGGTAAAACCACCACCCAGGACACAGACAAAGAATCCTATTGGTCAACAGATGAAAGAATGCTAGGAAAATTGCTGGACTGCAGCCTCAATTCCAAACCCCTCATCTACACTTTTCTCCTCCTTATAGAAAGGGTAAGACGGTCGTTTAGGGTATGTGGGAATGTGTCTGTGGAAGCCACGGCAAACTGCAAGCTCCAGGCGCATGGCCACTGTATGAACCCATTTGCTGATCTTGGGTCACTAGGAAACAGGTCACTAAGGAAACGGGGCAAGAAAACACGGGTCATCAAGAAAACATAGGTCACTAAGAAAACAAGGGTCACTAAGGAAATAGGTCACTAAGGAAACGGGGCAGGAAAACATGTCAAGCACCGCTTGATTTAAGAGATATTATGTAAAGGAGTTATATAATTTTAATTAATAAATAACCAGCGGCTCCAGTGATTCGGGGCTTCTGGCCATTCACCTACCTTCAAGTGTGGTGTCTTATTTTCTCTCCACAGGGTACATAACTCACAGTCTTCTCAGATGGCTGGCCATCTGAATAAAGTGCCCATAAAGATTAAATCTCTTCCTCTACCTATTGGTTCTGGTGTTGACAAGCATGAATGCTGACTTTTTCAGTTTCACTCTTGTAAGAGCTTTATAGTTACGTTATTTCAGGTAATCTTCAAAACAACCCTGTGAGGTATATATCCTACAGTCATGCATGACAACATGTTAGTCAATGAAAGACTGCATATACAATGGTGGTCCTATAGATTACAATGAAACTGAAATTCCTATCAACTAGTGACATCCTAGACACTAGAACATTGAGTCAGGAGATACAAAGGGGGAACCTCCGGAGGTGCCCCAGTTAAGATAAAGGACAACAATACAGGACAGAGACCCTGTTCTAAGACCAGTTGCTCCCGCTTTCTGGAAAAGCACCGAATCTTGGTGACTCATGAATGCACCTGCGTCATTATAATAATATTATAATAAATTAACATTGTGTAACATTCTTCCCCAGTGGCCAATGAAGGAAAATCATGGGAGACCACATGCCCAGTAGCTTTAAAGTAATATAACTACTTGTACATGTGCAATAAAAGCCCGCCAAAACTAGCCAGGAAATATCCGCCCTATAAGAATAGAATCCCTCCAGCCCCTGAGGTCAATCTCTGCTCGGAGTTGTCCTGTTCCCATGTTCTGTGGAGTGTACTATTGCTTAATAAATCTGCTCTCTTTCTTCTATAAACTCTCTATGTGTTTGGTTCAAGTCTTTGTCCGTGATCACCAAGAACCTGGTTACCTGTGCCCTCCTGTGACAATATCATGCAACACAAATACCACTGTGTTACAACTACCTATTGTATTCAGTATGGTAACAATGTATACAGGTTTGTAGCATAGGAGCTGTGGGAGAGCATAATTTGTCACCCCAAAATATGTCTATCTGGCATAAGGATTATTTAGGCTGGTTAATTTAAAGAAATAGCAGACAAGGGAGAAGCTCAGAAAACCAAGTAGAAGTCACCCGTTGTAAAAGACATTTACATTGTAAGGCAAATCTTCATTTGTAAGGGTATCTCCCTCACTGTATCAGTAAGTAGGGGATGATTTATCTCTAGAAACTCTTATCAAAGCAGAAGACAAAGACTTAAACCTGCAGAGCAACCACCCTTGTTCACTATGCTTTTCCCGGTACCCTCCCAGAACTGACTCCCCCGACATCTTTCGTCTTCCCCTGAAGGTGGTATTTAAGGTTATGGCTTCAGCCATTTTGGCAAGTTATTCAGTTTTCCTGGGTCTGTTCCACGTACTCATTTCATTAAACTTTTGTTTGTCTTC
This sequence comes from Micronycteris hirsuta, assembly GCA_004026765.1. Classification (NCBI taxonomy): domain Eukaryota; kingdom Metazoa; phylum Chordata; class Mammalia; order Chiroptera; family Phyllostomidae; genus Micronycteris; species Micronycteris hirsuta. The sequence goes on along the minus strand of PVJI01015343.1, from coordinate 35,710 downwards.
CTCCTGTTAATCTGTCTTTTATTACAGATATGTCTCAGCCAAGATCCCAGAAGGGTAGATGAAAACTAACTTCCTCTACGCTACAGAACAATAGGCTATCTCATGTAGCTGAAGTGTGGAGTAAATACAGTTTTGTTAAGTGCACTCTGTGACACTCACACAATGATGAAGTTACCTAATGGTGCATGACTGTATTATAATTCTGACTTTACAGATGAAGAAACTGACACAGAAAGATTGCCCAAACTCACTCAGATTTAAGTGGCAGTCAGGAGTCAAACCCACTTTATCTAGGTTCAAAATTCTTAACCACTACATACAACTTTCAGTCTACTCGAAGACATATCCAAACAAACTCATGCTACAAACTTTTAGTTATGAGTAATTCTGAAGACCTAACTGACAGACCTAGGAAGGCCTAGGAGGAATGGAAAATCACCAGGCGGGAAAACTGTACTGTGGGAAACTGCAGCCCGGGAAAATGCCTGCCTGGGAAACTGCCCGCTGACCCTGCCCAGGACAAACAGATGCCAGGCTAAGATTGGGGGCCTATCCCGCATAACAGGATTCAGCTTTCAACCAAGGTTGACAAGATGTTTGGTCAGCAGAAATGGCACCCAGCAACCAGCTCTAGCCAATCTGACTCTGACAACCCAACCAGTTACCCTTCGCGGGGTTTGCGCTTAAAAACCCTGCCCTAAGAACAGCCGAGCGAGTCTTAACCTCCCTTGGTTGGCTCCACTTCCCCTCTTATTCCCCGCTAATAAACCTTGCTCCTTGGCTCACTGCGACCCTCTGGTTTCTTGAGCAACTCTGACATAACACTAATGTACAGCATATTTACTACTGATAATAAATATGCATTCTGCACTTGAAATTTGCTGAGAGAAGATCTTAAGTATTCTCATCACAACACACACACAAAAAAGGGCCAATGAGTGATGAAAACGTTAGGCTGATTGTTGTAATCAGTCCATTCCACAATATATGCATACATCAAAACATGTTTTACATCCTAATCATACACAATTTTTAAATTGTCAAAAATAAACTAAAAGGGGGTTCTATGGAAAGTAATCTCATAGAGTGTTCTGAGCATAAATTCCTAACAGGGCAGGTCCAGCCCCAGGCCTATAACTTCTTTAGTAAATATTTATTTATCTTGGCCGTAAGCAAGCCCTGTCCCTTGTTTCTGTGCTTCCAGGTCAGCATCCCTTTGAAATAAAGGTAACTGCTCCCCCATGGACCGTGGGGGGCCCAGATACTGTTACCGGAACAAGCCCCCTCCGCCGGGGTCTCTACCACTGTGGATTCTTTGCCCACTGCTCCTAGGAACTGTGGCTCACAACGCCAGAGTTTGGTAAAAAGGAAAGGAACTATTTATTTAAAAGTTATACAGGTTTGCCTGGCTGGTGTGGCTCAGTGGATTGAGCGCGGGCTGCAAACCAAAGGGTCGTCGGTTGGATTCCCAGTCAGGGCACATGCCTGGGTTTCAGGCCAGGTCCCCAGCGGGGTCCACAAGAGAGGCAACCACACATTGATGTTCCTCTCCCTCTCTTTCTTTCCTTTTCCCTCTCTCTAAATAAATAAATAAAATAAAAGTTATACAGGTTTAACGTAACGGCAGAATGTCGTCATTAAAATCCCAAAGTCCCTTAAAGCACACGCAAACACACACAGTCCTTCCCCCTCCCCTTTGCCCAACCAGGCCAATCAGGGGTACCGTGCCTCAGGAAAAAAATAGAGGTCCTAGCTCAGCTAGGCTCTGGGTTCCTCCCAGTAATCCACGTGGACCAGCAGGCCTCCGGAAGGGCCCAGCACCACCAGCTGTGTCGCCATCATCTCCAGTTCTTAATCCAAACCCATGTGGACTACCAGCAAGAGTTCTTTTACCCCTTTCCTTCCCACAAGGTCTTGCATTGTCCCGCATCCTGCATTGTCTCTCCTGCATTCTTTCAAACTGCTGAGAGAGCTCTGCATGGCTGCTACATCTTGCTTTCCTGCTTCCTAAGCCAAGTGGGCAAGGAGCCCCCTCTCTGCCCTCAAAACCACGTGGTTAGAACCAGCATGGCTGCCCTGCCAGGGTTTAAATCCCAGAGGGATCTTCCTTTGCAACCCCATTTCTGACTCCTCCCACACTTGGCTACACCTGCTGGCACTACCCTGTTTCTAGCCTTTCTGGGCTGCCAGTTTGTCCCAGCCAGCGTGGCCTTGTGGCTGGAGTGAACCATCTCTGAGCTCTTATGGAGGCACTTTAAGAAGGGGAACTGCCTCCCACTCACATCAGGGGTTAAAGTCATGCCCACCTCCCTAGGTAGCCAGCTATTGATATGCAAAATAACCATTGGATATCAGGTAGGAAGCTGGCCAGTTGCTGCTGTGCAAACTAACTCTCAACGGCCCTGCTCCATGTGTCCCATCCTCCATGGCATTCCACCTTGGGAGGAGGGAATATCCTATTTTTCCTGGACATCGCGAGTCCTGGACCCCACATCTCTTTACAAATCCCCTCTTTGTAGGGGCTGGGGGAGGCCCTGGCTGCACCCCATTACATAACCACCTTCAAGTGAGCCTCCCTTTCTCCCACCTCCATATATAATCTTCCTTAAATTCCCTCCTTAATTTCAAAAATCTAAAAGAAGCTGCAAAACTGATACTCTCTGGAGCATTTGAGATCTTGCTCTGCAGCGAATGTCAGCAGGTTAGGCTCAAAAAAACTCTTATAAAATCCTCTACAGGCCTGGATTTTTTTACATCGACAAAACAAAACAAACTCATGCCATCAAACTTCTAACCATATCCAGCTGTTAACAAAAATGTCCACTTTATGAGTTCCCTTGGGAAAAAAATCCCACTTCTATTCTAGAATGATTAAAGATATCTAAAACCTAAACTACTCATTAACAAATCACTGTAGAAAGCAAAGGATGAACATTAATTTGCAGAAGAGGTATTTCTGTCCTGAGAATCCTTAGGAAAAACAGTGCTCAGAGCAACCAGACATACAGCACATGGTGAACTAACTGTACAAAGGAAGTAGGTGGACAATAGAAAAAGGAATCCATTACTTAGGTCCCTGCCATTGACTACTAGGGAAATTCTAGGACCCAAATCCAAGAGATAATTCTTAAGCAGAACATTTCAGGGAAAGGAAATCAAAAAGCCCTGCTTCCTGAAAATCAAATGCAGTCCACAGGAACAAAGAAGCAGCACATAATCACACAGAACCTGGCTTTTGGAGGTGCAGCACCAACTCGTTTCACTTCAAAAGGCCTTCTCCGGAGACCGGCAAAACTGGGGAGGCAAACAAGGTTCATTACATCCTACCATTTTCTTGGCTTGGTCAAAACCGACCCTCCATGTCCCCTCGATCCTCACTAGCTGTACGCACAAAGAAAAAGACGGGTAGTGGGGCGGGGGCCGGGGGGCGGAGAAGGTCCGCGGTGCCGGGTATCCAAGTTCTCAGCGGAGTACGCCCTAGTCCAAGCACCGTGATTGTCCTCGGTACCCCCACCCCCACCCCTCTGCGGGGGTGGCCCTCCGCGGTTTCTTCGGTCCAGCGGATTCTCCCAGAGGCCCGCCTAAAACCTAATTCCAAAATTCTGCTGAGGATCTTCATTATGGATTCCACCTCCCCTCTCTGGCCTTCTCTTACAGCCGGGCTTAGGTAACTGAGGTGTTTGTAGAGCTGAGCAGGGCCTCAGGGTCTCACACTTCCGAACAGGACGCGCGCACAAACCCAGCCCAGCGTCGCTATCGCTGCAGGAAATTTACCCCGCGCCCTCCTGGTCTCCGAACTGCAGCAGATCCTCACTCCGGAGGAAAGGCAGGCTCCAGGACCCACCCTCCGGTGCGCTGCAAAGACTTGCCTGGCTGTCTCCAGAAAAGCGCCGACCGCGACCGAACCCGGTTTACCGAACTCAGGCCACACCTGGCTCCAAGGAAAGCCCAGCACTCAAGTCCGGCCGTGGAATTCTGGAGAGTGCCTGCCTCTGTTGGAGTGTGCAGGGACACAGGAGAAAGGGGCATGCCCCCCACCCGTCCTCCTGATTCCGACCAGGCCAGGCAGACACAGCAGAGAAGCGAGTGACAGAAAAGCCAGGGCGTCCAGTTCTTTTTACACCGGCCTGTAAAAGTGACCCGGTGAGTGATCGGTGCTATTGACGATAATCCTGGCGTGCTCTCCTATCAGAACTGAGTCGGGGGGTAAAAAATCAGAAAAGCTATACAGTATGGCTTTTTTTCACCGAGTTCCAGACTCCGTGTCCCCAAGAGCCAGGGATTGAGGTTCGTGGGAGTTGCGCTTTTTTTTTTCCAGAACGCGCAGGCGCGTGAAGTGGGGGAGGGCTGGCTAACGCAAGGATCTTCTGGAGAACCTGGAGGTTCTTGGGTCGCATCCGCTGAGGGTTGGGGTGCTCGGCGAATGGGGCTTGGGGGAGCAGTGGAGGGGGAAGAGGAGCCGGTATGATGAGGATGGAACCAGGATCCCTGATTGGGACCTGGTGTCCAGATCTTTGCGGCTTGTGATGTGACTGCGACACCTCAGCACTGGTAGCGTGTCCCCCATGGACTTTGCCGAGGGACTGGTGTAGTGCCCTTTTGCCTGAGTGTGTGATTTAAGACAGGGTTGTATCCTCGTGCTTGAAGCTCTTACCTGCGTGTGTGCCACTCATTTGATGCCTGACTGGGATGGCGCCACTGAGACGGTTGTTGGAGATAATGGCAGACTCTTGACATTTTTGGTTCATTGGGAACTGTGAAGTTTGTGGTGTCGACTAAGAAACAGTCGAACCTGTAGAGAATTTCTGGTGAATTTATTTGAGCCAAACTGACAATTGCTGTGAAGCAAAATCTCAATGAATTGCGAAATGCTCCAGAGAATGGCAGTTTAGCCCTTTATCTCATATTACAGTCAAAAGAGGAGGCAGAAAGGGGTTACAGGAAGTCCATTAGTGATAGATTAGGGAGGTGGGAGAAGGCAAACTGGGAACATCTGGGATTGGATAAAAGGTAAAATGATAGACATGTACTTTTACAGGTGGGTACAAGATTATTAACCCAACAATCTGATAACAGTAATGATGAGGGGATTTGTGGTCACCCTTTGATACCATGTCTGCACTTTGAGGGGTCTGGAAAAAGGAAACTTGACATTCCAAAGGTATGTTATCATAAATACAAAAAGACAACAGAAAGGCTTAGTTAAAGTAAAGATTCACCTTTGTTAGGGAAAAATGCCAGGCTAGGACATGACTACCTGCCATGAACTGATTTTAGTTAATAAGTTTTCATCTCAGACCATCATATGTGGTTACTTTAGGTCTCAGAGTTTGTAGGGCTGCCAGGCAGGCCTCCCCTGAGCTTGTCAGGTTCAGCATGTGGCCTGTTTTCTTCCACACATCCTGCTTTTGGTTGTAAATCAGTCCAAAGGATGCATTAACATCCAACCTTTTGGTTGGATAATGAGGAAGTCTCAGTGTCCGTTTGTCTTGCTGAAGGATGAACCACTGGTGACGGGTAAGACAGTAACCTTAGATGGCATTTAAAGTTGAATTATTATTATTCAAAATAAAGGGCAGGTAAATGGGAGGCAGTCAGTTCTTATGGTCCTTTATTAAGAAAAACACTCTGGATAATTTTCCAATCTATAAGCTATCACAATTCAGGTTTTGTTGTGTCTTAATTTTCTATATTTTGCATCTAGTAATATTCATTTATAGTTTGAGGGCATACCTTTTTAGTTTTCCTAATCTGATCATGAGATGGGTTTTTATTTACTATGGCCCATTTACTTCCCACTGGAAGCACTCAAATGCTCTTATTAATTTGATTTCCGATTGTTGTGCGATTGGGAACTATAACCTTAAGTTTTTAATCAGGGTCAAGGCTGTAAAACACAATACTTTAAATTACAATTAATATCAAAAAATTCCACAGGCCAGGATAACAGGAAGAGTATTATAAATAAAATTTTCTGTGCCTCAGCAGCAGCTACAGTGCACTACGTTATGATAGCCATTTCAGCTTCTATCTGAATTAATACAGTTAATAGTCCTTGTTGGGTTAGGGGCTTAGCACATTCAGTACAATTACCTCCTTTGAACTTCTAAAAATACACACATCTTTTCCTTCCTTTTGGAACAGCATTTTTTTCTAAATTTCAAAATAGGAACCATAGAGTATTTAAAAAAATTTTTTTATTTACTTTAGACAGAGGGGAAGGGAGGGAGATAGAGAGGGAGAGAAATATCAATATGTGATTGACTCTTGCGTGCCCTGTACTGGAAACCTGGCCCACAACCCAGCCATGTGCCCTGACTGGGAATCGAACCCTTTGGTTCATAGGCCGGCACTCAATCCACGGAGCCACACCAGCCAGGGCAAAAAGAGTATTATTTAAAAATTAATTTATACACCTTCAGCAATTAACAGTTGGGCTATATACACAAGGTTGAGAAAAGTCTAAAGAACAAGTATAGTTATTGTTCATTAATTTTAGCAGATAGGTAAAGACAATCAAATAAATAAAGTTTAACCTTAATTTGTAGGTATACAGGCCTTGTGGATGTTTTGAGATAGCTGTCTATCTCTGGGGCCAGTGGCTTCTCATCCTTGGAACGTCTTTGATCGCCACTGTAGGTGGAGGCAGGTGTCAGAGAAGGGGCAGATGTTCATTTGAGTTTAGGCCCCCTGAAAAGGTCTCTTCCAACAACGTTGGAGAAAGTCTCTTTAATTAATGTCTTTTCCAGTGCACAAAAGTCTCCTGGTTGTAACTCATGGTCTTTGAAGTCTTTGTTTTCTGGGAGTGCACTGTGAAATGTTCCTAATTTATTAGTCCCTATAAGCTGGTTAATGAGCCCTTACCTTAATATAATGCAGAATGTCTCCTTTTAGTAAAGTTGATTCATATATTCCTTCATCTAGATTCATAGGGTAGTTGCTATTTTCATAAGGAGAAAGACTATGCTTACTATAGATTTGAGGTTCAGTAGTACTATAAGGAAAGCTTTGGGCCAGAAGAGATTAAAAGCTTCTGAAAATTTACCTAGTTGAGTTTTAATTGTATCATTTGTATGTTTTACCAATCCAGAGAATTGGGGGTGATAGGCACACAATGAAAATTCTGTAGAACAGGCCAAATATTACAAATGGATGGCATTATTTGTCTAGTAAAAGAAGTCTCTCAGTCACCAACTTGGAATTCCCCAACTGGGAATTAATTGTTAAAAAAAATAATTTCCCTACAATTAAAGCTGTTGCTTTCCTGCAAGGGAATGCCTCGACACATACCAAATCATGACTAAATATATTTTTTGGTATTTTTGAGATGGTGGCATTTGTATAAAATCCAATCATCAGCCCTGGCTGGTGTAGCTCAGTGCATTGAGCGTGGGCTTCGAACCAAAGGGTCACTGGTTCAATTCCCCCTCAGGGCACATGCCTGGGTTGCTGGCCAGTTCCCCAGTAGGGGTTATGCGAGAGGGAACCACACATTGATGTTTCTCTCCCTCTCTTTCTCCTTCCCTTCCCTGTCTCTAAAAATAAATAAATAAAATATTTAAAAATAAAAAATCCAATCACCATACCTCAAATGCATCTAAAGGAAGTGGGAAATGTCCTTGGGACCCATGGAATAATTTTTCTGGGCTATATTTTAGACAGAACATTTGCTATATACTTTATGAGTTACAGTAGAAGTTTTCCAGTAATATTGTTTACTCCATGAAATTATCTTTTAGGGCTCTAGTTTTAGTTCATGTACGTGTTAAAGTACAGTATAGGTAATTAAGCTCCTATAGGTAAGATTGATTTCTGCCTGGGTCCAAGCCACATCTGTTTGCCTGGAACAGAGCTTCCCACTTTGTTACCCTAGTCTTTTTTTCCTGTGCAGTAGTTCATCAGAACTATAAAAGATAACCTTTTATTGATTTACTAGAAAGCAAAGAACATTTTTGGGCCTGGATAACTTGTCTGTTCAGTGCCACCTACCTAGCTGCAGTATTGGTGAAATGATTTCCTTTAGAATGCCCTGGAATTTTGATAATTGCCCATTGTTTTGGTTCCTGTGTGGAATCTAATGATTCTACAACTAGTTTTCCATGTTTTCATGGGTTGCCCTAAGGAAGTTAAGAAGCCTTGCTGCTTCTGTAACCAGACAGCCTGAGGCCCGGCGCTTTCTGCCATGTACAAGCATAACACAAAGATTTATGGAGAAGGAAAGAGGTTTTGATTAAAGGGGTACCCAATTTGGCAGGGAGGGGCTGAGAGCATTCCTTCTCCAAGCCAGACTCTTCTGTAAAGCACAGAAATTCTCATGTTCCCAAAAGGACTAAAGTCCAAACGCATGCCCAAAGGTTCCCCATCATTCCTTATCTGTCCTTGGTGAAATTTGTGGGTTTTAGCATTACCATCATCCTGTGTAGTCCTCTCTGTTGCCTGGGGTCTGGAGTGCACTGCCAGATCACTCCAGATGGTCATGCAGGGGGAGCTCCGTCCATGGGGGTTGAGGCTGCCTATACCCCTGGGGCCAAGGAACGTTCCCAGCTCACGCCTCCATGAGCTGCTTTCAGGGCAAGAGAATGGGAGCAGACCAGGACCCATGTGGTGTGTTTCAGTGTCCCAAGGGCTAGTGCTCAGCAATGCATGTCCTGGAGTGGGACTCCCCCATCTGCCAGCTGCCTTTCAACCACAGGAGGCCTAAGCCCCCAAAAGGCTTGGCATCTGCTGGTCCCACGAGCGCTCCCCAACCAGGGGCAGGAAAGAGAGAGGTTTCTGTGCATGACCTGTTTTAAAGTACCCTCCGTGAACCTCACACACCGTGGGAGTGTCCAGTTTTTCAACCAATGTGGGCTAATGTTGGCCATGTTTGTCACAGTTGTTTTTGCTCTTCTTCCAGCTGCCATTTCATGGAAGGGGGCAGAAGTTTCCCGGCCATGCATACGTGCACAAGCGTCTTGACTGGGGCTGGGCATCCTGCCCCTGCTGTGGCTTGCTGACCTCCACCATACACTTGTGTTTTGACCTTTGGCCCCATGCAGCCTCAGTACAAGGGCCCTTCAGCTGGGTCACAAGCTGCTGGGCTGCTGGGGCTACACAGGCTGTTTACTGTTGCCTTGGGCCCTCAGCCTCCTCCTGCAGCCCCTCCCCTGCTGAGTTGTGCTGAGCTACTCTGTTGCCAGGGCAACAAATGCTGGTTTGTTTACAGTTGCCTCTGGCAGCCTCCTCTTGCCTTCTGTGGCAGTTTCAACCTGCTGCCTTGTTTCTCCCCACCCCTTGCCTTCTGCAGGTGGGGGGTGGGGGAGCGGCCTCTTGTGCTGGGTGAGGGTTCCTCCCTAAGCTCCCACAATTTGGCCAGACCCCCCTGTTACAATTTCATAACGTTCCAAAGTCATGAGATAGACCAAATGCATAGCGACTATCAATGTAAAATTACCTACTTGACATTTGGTCAATTGACAAGCCCAGGGCAAATTAAATAGGCCTGTTGAGCAGATTTTAGTCAAGTAAATAAGAACTTTGTTATGTCAACCATGGATATGATGTCATATTCAGCTTTGTAATATTCCTGTTTACCTTTCAAAGATCCATCTGAAAAACAACTTAAATCAGCATTGTAAAGGAGTTTCCTATAAACCATTCCTAGGAACAAGAAGTGATCAGGTCAATTTGATTTTAATAAGATATATAGAAGCTAAGCCATTAATAAATATTTAGAATCCATTTGCAACAATATCTATTAAAACCCTTAGAAGCATGAAACTGCATTTCTTCATTCTACCATTTCTCTACAGATTTATTGATTTTTCTATCGGAAATGCTATATAAACTAGAGTTCAAAGGCACTGTAACATGAATATTATAAGTTTTGTTAGGAATATAGTAAGCATTGTAATAGGAACAAAGCCCAGAGGGCATGCTGTGACCCCTAGCCAAATGTTAGTGAAATTTGCCCTGCTTGTAAACTTGTAGCCTGTAACTAACCCTTCGTAGTTTCTCTATATCCTGCAGTCCCGGCCTAATTGCTTAAGTGTGCTTTTGATCTGCAGCTTTGCTTTGATTTGTAACCCTGTGCCTGGCAGGAAGGACAGCCAAATGTAGCCACTAAAACCTCCTACTAGGTCGTTATCTAGGGATGCAGATGTGGGAACTGCTATCTGAGGATGACTCATGACACCTCAAGTGATATATTCTTCTGCATTTCCAGGGAACTTTGAAACTTTATCTTTTCCTTGTAACAAGCTTTATAGGACTTACTTGTAACTTGACTCCCAAATGCTATGTGTCTCTAGAAGGTATATAAACTAGTTCTTGTCTTTGTTTGGAGCCCAGAATTTGGAGCCGGCATGCTCCTCTGGGACCGCGCGTGTAATAAAGGTCTATGATCCATACCTCTCAGGTGTTTGGTCGCTTCAATTCTCCATAACATTTGTTTCCCTGACCGGGAAGCGACCTCACAAAAACGGGCCAATTGCCTCCAAGCGGGACGGGCGCTCGTGGCAGACACTAACCCGGACAAGGAGGGGGAGCATGTGCCCTGAGATTTCTTAGGCCCCGCTGGCCGGGGTGACGACCCCCTAATCAGCAGCGCCATCTGGCGGCCAGAGTTAGAATTTCCAGACCGGAGGGAGGAAATGTAATAACTTCTGTGTGAGTGTGTGCAAGGAGTGTGAGTGTGTTTGTGGCTCCAAGGGGAAACCTACGGAGCAAGAGTGGGCTCTAACTTGCGTTTCCTGTGTCTGATCATATGGCATAACGGTTGGCAGTCTAACCCGGACTGTGATCAGGAAACCTTAGCCAAGATCGACTTCATCCCGCGAGGGAGCAGGCCAGGCGAGCGAGCGCAAGCCCTATTCCTTTGTCTGTCTGCGTCGTAAAGGGCGGCTCACCATGGGAGCAGAGCCGTCCACAGTCCTAGATTACATGCTTTAGAATTTCAGCCGTTTCCAGGGTCAGGATCCATCCCTGACCCCAGGTCGACTCCAGATGTTCTGTACGCCTGAGTGGCCGACTTTTGGCGTCGGCTGGCCCCCCGAGGGAACTCTCAATCTTAGCACAGTCCATCGTATAGTCAGTGGCAAGCCAGGCCATCCAGACCAGTATCCCTATATAGACAGATGGCAGGAACTAGCTCAGGATATGCCAAAGTGGCTCCAGCAATGCTCAGGGAAAGAAAAAGCCCTCATTAAGACGACCGGCAAGCGAGCCAAGGGCGGCAAAGACTGTAGCAATCCCCCGGAGACCGCATCCAAAGTCTTAGTGACTAAGTCCAGGCCACCAGTCCTTCAGGGCTCCCCGGAGGAAGAGCTAGAAGAGGAACTAAGAGTTCTCCAGCCACCACCCTATCAGGCCCCTCCAGAGCCCACAGCTCCTCTAGAGGACGTTCTGACACCGCCCCAGTCTGTCTCCCTGGCACCGGCTGCCTCGCCTGCCACTCCGGGACCTTCCAACTTATATCCATCTCTCCCCAAAGAGGGCCCAGAGCCCTCCCAGGTTGCCTCGTGGCTCCGGAGCCAGCAAGCCCAAGCTCAGGTCTTGCCCCTTCGAGAGGTTCAAGCAGCACCCTGAGTAGACGAGGACAGGACATTCCAGCCTGGCCAGGTTATGTACTACTACCAACCTTTCACCACCACTGACCTCTTCAATTGGAAGCATCAAAATCCCCCCTTCTCAGAGAAGCCCCAGGCCATAATCGAGCTCGTTGACTCGATCGTGCAGACCCATAGGCCCACTTGGTTTGATTGCCGGCAGCTTCTCCTGACCCTCTTCAATACTGAGGAAAGGAGAAAAGTCCACCAGGAGGCCTGCAAGTACCTAGAGGGCTAGGCCCCGAGGACGCCAACATAGACCCCACTGACTGGGCCCGAGCAGCTGCCCCTAAGGCAAGACCCAATTGGGACCCCAACACTGAGCAGGGACAGTTAGCGCTCGAGCGTTATAGAAATGCTATCCTCTAGGTGATCAAGGCGGCGGCCCGGAAGCCGATCAACATGGCCAAGGTCACCACAGTTGTCCAGAAAGCAAATGAGTGCCTGGGAGACTTTCTCGAGCAACTTATGGAGGCATACCGCATCTACACTCCTTTCGACCCAGAAAGCGAGGACCACAGATGCATGGTAGCCATGGCTTTTGTTGCACAATTGGCACCAGACATCCGAAAGAAGCTCCAAAAGCTAGGGGGATTCGCCGAGATGACCCTCAGCCAGCCTGTCGCAGTCGCCAATAAGGTCTATGAAAACAGGGACGAGGAGGCAGTGGCTACACGCCGAGATGAGCGTCAGGTGGAGCGAAAGGAGCACGCCGCATTTCTTGCGGCCGCTTTCGCCGTTCACCCTCAACAGAGGCCGAGGACCGGCCCGGGCCACTTCAAGGTGGACAAAGACCAATGTGCTTACTGTAAGGAAAGAGGTCACTGGAAGCAGGACTGCCCCAATTGAAAGAAAAAGTCCGGCACCCAGTTAGGCCAACAGCCTACAGCGCCCCCACCAAATGTGCTCGCCCTTGCGGGCCTTGGCCTGGACTGAAGGGGACCGGGCTCCATCTCGCTCGGCCCCTGGGAGCCCATGGTCAGAGCAAATGTTGGGGGCCAGGAGATAGACTTTATGGTAGACACTGGGGCCGCCCACTCTGTAGTCACCACCCCGGTTGCACCCTTCTCAGGGAAAACTGTCCATGTCCAGGGGGCAATCGGGCTCACAACAGCCCCTCAGAAATTTTGCCAAGCCAGGACTGTCAGCCTAGGGGGCCACCAGGTATCCCACCACTTCCTCTATCTTCTGGAGTGCCCCGTTCTGCTGCTAGGCTGAGATCTCCTCAACAAACTCTCAGCCCGAATGAGTTTCCAACCAGAAGGGGCCACCCTAGAAATACCCGAGGTGATCACCATCGTCCTTGTCCTCCCGCCGGAAGAAGAGTACCGCATTCACGCTGACCCAGGAGACCCAACCGAGGACCCAATTGTGGCCGAGTTTCCTCAGGTCTGGGCAGAAGGCAACCCGCCAGGACTAGCTAGGGATCGGGAGCCTGTCGTAGTCGACCTCCAGCCGGGGGCTAGCCCTCGCTGTGTCCAGCAGTACCTAATCGCCAAGGAAGCCCGGCAGGGCATCGCCGCCACCATCAATAAATTCCTGTCTGAGGGGATCCTTGTACCCTGCCAGTCACCATGGAACTCGCCGCTCCTCCCAGTTAAGAAGCCGGATGGGACCGGGTACCGGCCAGTCCAGGACCTCAGGGCTGTTAACCAAGCCACGGTTACCCTCCACCCAGTTGTCCCAAACCCGTACACCCTCCTTGGACAACTGCCCCCGACTGCCACTCATTTTACCTGCCTAGACCTCAAGGATGCCTTCTTCTGCATCCCTCTAGCTCCCAAGTCACAGGCTCTTTTTGCCTTCGAATGGGAAGACCCGGTCTCCGGAGAAAAGACCCAGTTGACCTGGACTCGCCTGCCTCAGGGGTTTAAGAATTCTACCACTATCTTCAGCGAGGCCCTAGCCAAGGACCTGCACCCCTTTCAGGATGCGCACCCAGAGGTCACGCTCCTCCAATATGTTGATGACCTCCTACTAGCAGGCCCAGATTCCATGGTCTGCCGAGCAAAGACTAGGGCCCTCCTAGCCCTCCTCCAGGACAGGGGGTATCGGGTCTCCAAACGGAAGGCCCAAATCTGCAAGACCCAGGTTAAGTACCTCGGTTTCCACCTTACGCAGGGCCAGCAGACTTTAGGGGCCGAGCGGAAGGCAGTCATCAGTCAGATGCCTCCCCCAAACAACTGGAGGCAATTAAGAGAATTCTTAGGGGCGGCAGGCTTTTGCAGAATTTGGATACCTGGGTACACTAGCCTTGCCAAGCCACTTTACCAGGCAACAAGAGGGGGATACCAGGACCCCTTCACCTGGGGAACAGAGCAGCAGAATGCCTTCTCAAGGACTTGCTGACCAGTCCTTGGCAACAACCAGTAGCCTACCTGTCAAAGCAGCTCGACAATGTAGCGTCCGGCTGGCCCCCGTGTCTCCGAGCAGTCGCAGCGGCGGCCATACTGCTCCAGGAGGCTGACAAATTAACTTTGGTCAGGAGACCACCCTCCACCTGCCCCATGCCATCCGCAGTCTCCTAGAGGGGTCCGGGCACCGCTACCTGTCTAACCCATGCCTAGCCCAGTACCAAGGCCTCCTAACAAGGGAATCCACGGGTACACCTAACAGCAGTGCGGGCAATCAACCCAGCTACCTTCCTGCCTACAGAGCACGGGCCCCCAGACCACGACTGTACTGAGGTAGTAGACCAGGTGTACTCCAGCCGACCTGACCTAAAGGACCAACCTTTACCCCGACCAGACTGGGACCTTTTCACTGATGGTAGCAGTTTCATCTCCCCGGCTGGGGACCGAAAGGCAGGATATGCAGTGGTCACTTCAACCAAAATAATTGAGGCCAAGCCCTTACCCCCTGGATACTCAGAGCTGAGCTCCACGCCCTCATTCGGGCCCTCCAACTCAGCCAAGGGAAAAGGGCCAACATCTACACAGACTCTAAGTATGCCTTTGCCACCTTGCACTTCCACGGGGCCATCTACAAAGAAAGGGGACTCCTCACTGCAGAGGGCAAAGAAATTAAAAACAAACAGGAAATCCTCCAGCTTCTGGAAGCAGTATGGGCCCCCCGACAGGTGGCAGTAATACACTGCAGGGGACACCAAAAGGACTCAACCCCGGTAGCAGAGGGCAACAGGCTAGCTGACCAGGCCGCGAAGGAGGCTGCGCACGAGCAGAGCCAGCAGACCCAGACCCTTGCCCCGCTCCTCGGGCTGCCTCCGCTTAGGCCAGAATACCACCTAGAGGAAGACAAATGGGCAGACCAGGTCCGAGCAGTCCGGACACCTGGAGGGGCTTGGCAGCTCCCTGACAAGAGGATTTTCATTCCACAGAGCCAGGCAGGACACCTAGTCTCGCACTGCCACAGTCTAACTCACCTAGGGAAAGGAAATATGGCGCAGCTTCTAGGGAAACACTTTCTTATCCCCGGCCTAGAAGCCCTCTGTTCCAGCATTGCAGGACATTGTCAAACCTGCGCCCAGCACAACGCCAGCGCCTCTCGGCGGGCCCCTCCGGGGGTCTAACACGCTGGTATGCTACCTTTTGAGGACATACAGGTAGATTTCACTGAACTTAGGCCAAGCCGAGGATACAAGTATCTATTAGTCCTAATCTGCACCTTCTCGGGGTGGGTCGAGGCTTTCCCCACCAGAACAGAGAAGGCCCGAGAGGTAGCCTGGGCACTGCTCAGGGAAATTATTCCTTGCCACAGGCTCCCAATAAGCCTGAACAGTGATAACGGGCCGGCTTTCATTGCCAGAATTATTCAGGAGCTTGCTCAAGCCCTCAAAATAACTTGGAAACTCCACACGGCCTACCGGCCACAAAGTTCAGGCAAAGGAGAAAGATTGAACAGAACTCTAAAAGAAACCTTAGGAAAACTGTGCCAAGAAACGGGGCTGCCCTGGACAGATCTACTGCCCCTCGCCCTCCTCCGGGCTCGCAGCACCCCCAATGCAGCCGGATACACCCCTTTTGAGTTGGTCTATGGCCAGCCAACACCCCTCACGCGGATGGCCGGGACACCAGACCTCACTATACTAGGGGAAGCAGAACAAACTAAATACTTAATAGCTTTAGGCAAAGAACTAGACAGAATCAGGGAAGCCCAACTTGGGCAAGTCCCAGTCACTACAGGGGGGCCAGCCCACACCCTCCAGCCGGGGCAGTACGTATGGGTAAAAGACTGGAAAAAGGAACACTTACAGCCCTGGTGGGTGGGGCCATATCTAGTCCTACTAACCACTTCTACCGCCTTGAAAGTCGCAGGTGTCACTCCGTGGATCCACCACTCCCGGGCGAAGAAGGCCTCTGACCCGGACCTGCTAGCAGCCAAGGCCCGCAACCCCCCTGTTCCTGTTCTGCGACTGCGGCGGGATCCAGCCAGGCCAGACGGGGAATGGACTGTTGCTCCGGACCAGACCTCGCCTTCATCGGACTTCTCACCGTCCTAGGGGGGACCAGACTCTGGGGAACAGCCCCACCTGACTGGGCCACAGCAGAGCGGTTCGGGTTGATAGTATACTTTCTTCTCCTCGTAGCCCTTGTCACCCTGTTTTGTCTCCAGTCATGCACCCCAGCCTGATACTAATCCTAGGCCTAGTCACCCTACAGCTCCCCTTTCCTGCAGGGTCCTCCGCTTGGCAGTACAATTATACCTTCATAGTCCAAGAATACAGGGGCCCAGGGGTGTCCGGAGGACCATGGACCTCTGTAATCACTGTAGCCCGAACCCTTTGCCCAGCACCCTGTACAGGCCCTTTGGCCCTAATGATCCCCTTCGCAAACCTAGCCAATCTAAATGATTGGTCCTGGGTGGCCCTAGATCCTTTCATCTGCCTTAAGGAAGACCAAACCCAGGACTACTGCAACTGGTGGCCGGAAACTTACGGAGGCTGTGCTTACATGAGTTGCCGGCTCCATACAACCTCCTACAGACCTATATGTAAAAGTTGCACAACCTCCGACAAAGAAAATATAATTGTCAAAATAGACAAGGCAGAAGACCACATCTGGGACAAAGGGGTCCGGGGAAAAATCTATGTTAATGGGTGGCACAGCCACCCGGTAGGAGATCTTATAATTTTCAAGCAAAAGGAGATGGTCAGCTTTGGACTAAGCCAGGTCAAAAAGATACAAGCTGCTATCCAGACTATAGAAACAAAAACCCAGCAAAGAAGAGACTAACCCCTTTTCCTGGGTTAAGCTGATCCAGCAGGGGGCAACCCTCCTCAACCTCAAAGACCCAGGGAATTTTTCAGAGTGCTACCTCTGTGCCTCCCTCCTGAGGCCCCCCTTAACCATGGTGCCTGTAAATGTTGCCCCGGCTCCTGGCAGGTGCAACTCGTCCCTACAGGGGGAACCTGTTTAAGCTCCCCTCTATATCCCCAAAGGAGAAAGAACCTTCCTCAACAGCACCACTTGGTGCCATAATCAGTCACAAATCTACCATAGCCCACTTGGCCTATTTTTCTGGTCCAATAACTCTCTATACCCAGAACACAACTGCTCAAGCAAAAGCCTTTCTCTCCTAGTAGCCTTAGCTCCCCAGTTGCGCATCTACCAACCCGGGGAGCTTGAAGCCAGGTACCTAGACGCCACTCCTTTTCGGCAGAAGCGTGCCGTTTTCCTCCCGGTCTTAGTAGGACTCAGCTTTGCAGCCTCAATGGCCAGTGTCGGCCTAGGAGGAGCCGGGCTAGCCACTAGTCTTCAGTCTCAGGAATCCCTTCGCCAAGAACTCCGCGACCTCATGGACACAACCTCAGCCTCCTTAGCCTCCCTACAAAGACAAATCCTTTCCCTCGCCTGAGTAGCCCAGCAGAATCGCCGAGCGCTAGACCTCCTTACAGCCGACAAAGGGGGAACCTGTGTCTTCCTAGGGGAAGAGTGCTGTTATTTTGTCAATGAAAGTGGCTTAGTTGAGGAAAACATCAACCACATCAGCAAATCAAAGACAGGCTAAGGCCTACCTTCACCCAAGGAACTGGCTCCTGGTGGCAGAGCACCCTCTTCTCCTTCTTAGCTCCCATCCTTTGGCCTTTACTCGTACTTCTCCTCATAGCCACCTGTGGCCCTTGGCTTCTCCGGACTTTTCTCAGTCAGCTAGAAGGAGTCCTAGTCAGGCGAGCCACCACATGCATCTTAATGCTCCAACAATAGCAAGAACAGCAGACACCGCTTCTAGGCACAAAGACAGAAGAAGATTCTGTCTAAGTGCCTACAGGGGGGAATGTAACATGAATATTATAAGTTTTGTTAGGAATATAGTAAGCATTGTAATAGGAACAAGCCCAGAGGGCATGCTGTGACCCCTAGCCAAATGTTAGTGAAATTTGCCCTGCTTGTAAACTTGTAGCCTGTAACTAACCCTTCGTAGTTTCTCTATATCCTGCAGTTCCGGCCTAATTGCTTAAGTGTGCTTTTGATCTGCAGCTTTGCTTTGATTTGTAACCCTGTGCCTGGCAGGAAGGACAGCCAAATGTAGCCACTAAAACCTCCTACTAGGTCGTTATCTAGGGATGCAGATGTGGGAACTGCTATCTGAGGATGACTCATGACACCTCAAGTGATATATTCTTCTGCATTTCCAGGGAACTTTGAAACTTTATCTTTTCCTTGTAACAAGCTTTATAGGACTTACTTGTAACTTGACTCCCAAATGCTATGTGTCTCTAGAAGGTATATAAACTAGTTCTTGTCTTTGTTTGGAGCCCAGAATTTGGAGCTGGCACGTTCCTCTGGGACCGCACGCGTAATAAAGGTCTGTGATCCATCCCTCTCAGGTGTTTGGTCGCTTCAGTTCTCCGTAACAGCACCACTTTGAGTTAGTCTTGTTAAGGTTACTCCCATATTATATGTGTACCGCATTAATAAATTGTTTTTCTCCTGCTAATCTGTCTTTTTGTTAAGGAGCCCCAGCTGAGAACCTAATAAGGTGGACAGAGGTAAAATTTTCCCTCCTCTACAGCCCCATTGTGTGTTATTTCTAGGAAGCTTTTGATATGCTGACACTTCTGGTTCTTGCTTTTATGGGTGAAAAAGGGGCCACTAAAAATGACAAGTTCAGGGGAGGCCTGCATGGTGGCCTTACATTCGCAAAGACCTAAAGTAACCACATAGGATGGCCTAAAATTAAAACATTGTAAATAAAAGCCGTTCATGGTGGGTAGTCACATCCTAGGCCAGTATTTTCTCTGACAGAGGTCAGTTTTTACCTGAACTGAGCCTGCTGGTTTTTTTAAATCTAGGATAACATACCTTTGGAATGTCAATTTCCTTTTTTTCAGGACCCCTCAGAGCACAATCACCACAGGAAAGCAAAGACCTAAAGCTCCCTCATTGTTATTGTATCATGTTGATTGTTGGTTGTTAACTATCCTGTACCTACCTATGTAAAAGATGTGTCTATTCATTTTACCTTTTATCCAATACTAGAGATTTTCTTGCTTTTTTCCCCTCCTGCTTCCAGAATCTAACCAATGAATTTCAGGTAACCTCCTTAGGTCTTTTCTGTTTGATTCTGATGTATTAAAAAAAACAGGTGACCTGGCTGGTGTAGCTCAGTGGATTGAGCATGGGCTGCGAACCGGAGGATCACCGGTTCGATTCCCAGTCAGGGCACATGACTGGGTTGCAGGCCAGGTCCCCAGTGGGGGCCACGTGAGAGGCAACCACACATTGATGTTTCTCTCCCTCTCTTTTTCCCTCCCTTCCCTTCTGTCTAAAAATAAATAAATATCTTAAAAAAAAAACAACTGGTGAAATAGCCATTTTTTGGAGCATTTGCTCAGTTGCTGGAATTTTTGCTTCTGGCAGTTGTCATCAGTTTGGCTCAAATAAACTCATAAAAATTCTCCACAGGTTTGAACATTTAAAAAATATTGTATTTATTTATTTTTAGACAAAGGGGAGGAGGTAGAGAAAGAGAGGGAGAGAAATATCAATGTGTCATTGCCTCTCACACCCCAAACTGAGGACCTGGCCTGCAACCCAGGAATGTGCCCTGACTGGGAATCGAACCAGTGACCCTTTGGTTTCTAGATTGGTGCTCAACCCACTGAGCCACACCAGCCAGGGCTCTTTGAAACGTAAATGATCAGTTTCATTTCAGTAGTTAAAATATCTTAATAAAAATATTCAGTGTAATAATATTTTTTTTAAAGCAACAAAATATTGCCTTTTTTCTCCTTGACCAAATCTATCATTATATAATAATTATTGGCTAAGTCAACGTGTGGTATGTACACACACACACACACACACACACACACACACACACACAATATGTAAATTATTTTGATTAAATCCAAGTACATTTCCTTATTTTTAGAAGGGAGAGGGGAGGGGATAATGGGGGGGAAATGGTGAAGAGTTTACAGGAACAACTATAAAGGTCATGTGGAAAAAAACAAGAGGGGTGGAAATAGGGGAGGGTGGTGGGGAGGTATGGGGGGGAAAGGCACACAACTATACTTGATCAACAATAAAATTCAAAAGTATTTAATAAAAAGAAAAGAAAAAAAAGTATAGTTGTCTCCATTTACCCTCCACCACTCTACCCCACAGCACACACACCCATCTCCTGCCCTCAATCCTACGTCCCTTTGGCTTTGTCCATGGATCCTTTATAATATTTCTTGATGACCCTTATCCTTATTTCCCCTGTAGGAGCTCCTTTCTTTCTGCTGGGTAGTATTCCATTGTGTTAATGTACCATAGTTTATTGATCCACTCATTTACTGATGGACACCTAGACTGCTTCCAGCACTTGGCTATTATAAATTGTGTTGCTATGAACATTGCGGTGCATAGGTTCTTTTGAATTGGTGTTTCAGGACTCCTAGGGTATAATCCCAGCACAGAATTGCTGGGTCAAAAGGCAGCTCCATTTTTTTATTTTTAAGGAAATTCCATACTGTTTCCCACAGTGGCTGCACCAGTCTGCACTCCCACCAACAATGCAATAGGGTTCCCTTTTCTCTACAACCTGGCCAGAACTTCATTTGTAGTATTGTTTATGATGGCCAACCTGGCCAGTGTGAAGTGGTATGTCACTTTGGTTTTAATTTGCATCTCTGAATAGGTAGTGATGCTGAGCATCCTTCTGTATTTTTATGGGCCCTCTGTATGTCCACCTTAGAGAAGTATCTGTTCATAACCTTTGACCATTTTTTAATTGCATTGTTTGGCTTCCTGGAGTGGAGTAGTGTGTGTTCTTTATATATTTTGGAGAACAAACCCTTGTCTGAGGTATCATTGGCAAATATGTTTTCCCATATACTTGGTTCTCTTTTCATTTTAATGCTGTTTTCTTTAGCCATGAAGAAGCCTTTAATTTGATGAAGTCTCATCTGTTTTTTCTTTTCTTTATGTCCCTTGCTCTAGGGGACATATCGGTGAAAACATTGCTGCATGGAATATCTGAGATTTGCCTGCCTTTGTTCTCCTCTAGGACTCTCATGGTGTCACGACGTATTTAAGTCTTTTATCCACCTTGAATTTATTTTTGTATATGGTGTAAGTTAGTGATTGAGTTTAATTTTTTTGCACGTAGCTGTCGATATCTCACATTTGTTGAAGAGGCTATTTTTACTCTTTTTATGTTCTTCCTCCTTTGTCAAATATTAAGACCATAGAGACGTGGGTTTATTTGTGGGCTCTCTATTCTGTCCCATTGATCTATATGTCTGTTCTAATGCCAGTACCAGTGTTTCGATTACAGTGGCCTTGTAATGCAGTTTGATATCAGATATTGTGATCCCTCCTACTTTGTTTTTCTAAAAATTGCTTCAGCTATTCAGGGTCATTTATGTTTCTATATAAATTTTTGAAATGTTTGTTCTATATCTGTGAAATATGTTATTGATATTTTAATAGGGATTGTGTTTAATCTACAAACTTCTTTGGATAGTATGGACATTTTGATGATGTTCATTCTTCCAATCTATGAACATGGTATATGCTTCCATTTATTTGTGTCTTTCTTAATTTCTTTCTTCATTGTGGTATAGTTTTCTGAGTACAGGTCTTTTACTTCCTTGGTTAGGTTTATTCCTAGGTATTTTATTTTTCTTGTAGCTATATCAAATGGGATTTTTTTTCCTGATTTCTGTTTCTGACGTTTCATTGCTGGTGTACATAAATGCCTTTGATATCTGAATAGTGACACTGTATCTTGCTGTTTTGCCAAATTCACTTAGTAGCTAGAATGCTTTTTTGGTAGTGTCTATAGGGATTTCTATGTACACTATCAATGTCATCTGCAAACAATGACAGCTTTGCTTCTTCCTCTTCAATTTGGATGCTTTTATTTTTTTTTCATGTCTGATCACTGTGGCTAGGACTTCCAATACTATGTTGAATATAAATGGTGAAAATGGATGTCCTTGTCTTGTTCCTGACCTTAGTAAGTAAGCTTTTAGTTTTTGCCCATTGAGTATGATGTTGGCTGTAGGCTTCTTTATATGAACTTTATTATGTTGAGGTATGCTCCCTATACTCCCACTTTGCTGAGTGGTTTTTATCATAAAAGGATGGTATACCTTGTCAAATGCTTTTTCCACTCCTATTGATTTGATTATGTGACTTTGTCTTTCCTTTTATTTATGTGATGTATTATGTTTTTTTATTTGCAAATATTGTACCATCTTTGCATCACTGGGATGAATCCCACTTGATCATGGTGTATGATCTTTTTAATATATTGCTGAATTCGGTATGCCAATATTTTGTTGAAGATTTTAGTAACTATGTTCATTAGCAAAATTGGCCTGTAGTTTTCTTTCTTTCTTCTGTCTTTATGTGGTTTTGGGATAGGGATGATGCTGGCTTCATAGAAGGAGTTTGGGAGTCTTCCCTCTTCTTGTTTTTTTCTTTTTTGGAATAGTCTGATAAGGATAGTAGTTAGCGCTTCCTTAAATCTTTTGTAAAATTCTCCTGTGAAACTGTCTGGTAAATGGCTTCTGTGTGCCAGGAATTTTTTGATTACTGCTTTGATTTCACCAGCTGGTATTTGTCCAGGATTTCTGCTTCTTCATACTTTTTTTGAAGATTATATTTTTCTAGAAATTTGTCTATTTCACCTAAGTTTTCAAATTTCTTGGCATATACTTCTTCATAGTATTTTCTTACAATCCTTTGTCTTTCTATGGTGTCAGTTGTAAACTCTCCTTTTCATTTCTGATCTTATTTATTTTGGTCCTCTCTCCTTTTTTCTTGATAAGTCTTCATAAAGGCTTCTCAATTTTGTTTATCTTTTCAAGGAATCAGCTCCTGGTGTGTGTGTGTTTGGATCCTTTGAATTGTCCTTTTAGTCTTTATGTCATTTAATTCTGCTCTGATATTTGTCATTTACTTCATTCTACTCACTGTGGGCTTTGTTTGTTGTTGTTCCACCAGTTATTGTAGATGTAGGGTTTGGTTTTTTATTTGAAATATTTCTTTTTCAGGTAGGCCTGTATCGCTATGAACTTCCCCCTCAGGACTGCCTTCTGTGTGTCCCTTTGGTTTTCAACCATTGTGTGTTTATTTTCATTTGTTTCCAGAAACTTTATTTCTTCCTTGTTCTCATTCTTAACCCATTCATTGTTTAATAGCATGCTATCCAATCTCCATGAATTTGAGTGTTTTTTGAGTTTTTTCCTTGATGTTGGTTTCTAATTTCAAGCCCTTGTGGTCTGAGAAAATGCTGGATATGATTACAATTGTCTTGAATTTGTTGAGGCTTGTTCTGTGTCCTATCATGTGGTCTATCTTTGAAAATGTTCAATGTGCATTTGAAATGAATGTGTATTTTGCTTCTTTTGCATGAAAGCTTCTATATATTTCAGTTCAGTCTATTTAATCTAGGCCTTCGTGTAATGCTGCAATATCTTTGTAGATATTTTGTTTGGAAGATCTATCCATTTTTGACACTGGGGTGTCAAAATCCCCTAGTATAAGTATGTTACTGTCTATATCTTTCCTGAAGTTCTCCAAGATTTTCCTTATGTATTTGGGTACACCTGTGTTGGGTGCATGTGTGTTTATAATGTTTATGTCTACTTGATGGAATATTCTCTTGAGTATTATGAAGTGTCTGTCTGTGTCTCTTTTCATGGTCTTTGTTTTGAAGTCCATTTTGTCTAAGTATTGCTACCCCAGCTTTTTTCTTCCTGTCCATTTGCTTGGAATATTTTTTCTAACGCTTCACTTTCGGTCTGTGTAGGTCTTTTGTTCTGAGGTGGGTCTCTTGTAGGCAGCATATGTGTGGGTCATATTTTCTTACCCATCAGCTACCCTATGCCTTTTTTTTAATGTTTTTTTTTAATTAATTTATTTATTTTAGAGAGAGGGGAAGGGAAGGAGACAGAGAGGGAGAGAAACAGCAATGTATGCTTGCCTCTCACATGGCCCTCACTGGGGACCCGGCCTGCAACCCAGGCATGTGCCCTGACGGGGAATCGAACCAGGACCCTCTGGTTCCCAGCCCGCGCTCAATCCACTGAGCTACACCAGCCAGGGCAGCTACCCTATGCCTTTTGATTGGATCATTTAATCCCTTAACATTTAAGGTTATTATTGATAGGTAATTATTAATTTTCCCCCTTTGTACCTGTGTTCCTCTATCTCTTTTTCTTCCTCTTCTTAAAGCAGTCCCTTTAACATATGTTGCAGTGCTGGTTTTGTGTATTCTTTGGAGGTGTATTCTTTCAGCCTTCTTTTGACTGGGAAGCTTCTTATTACACCTGCCATTTTAATAAAGAGACTTGTTGGGTAGAGTAGTCTCAGTTGTAGGGTTTTCTTTCTCATTTCTTGGAATATTTCTTACCATTCCCTTCTGGCTGCTAATGTTTCAGGAGAAATCAGCTGCTAGCCTTATCGGAGCTCCATTGTATGTTACTTCTTGTTTCTCTCTTGCTGCTTTTAAGATTCTCTCTTTTCTTTAAAAGTTGACATTTTAATTAGGATGTGTCTTGGGATAGGCCTCTTTGGGTTCATCTTGATTGTGACCCTCTGTACTTCCAGAACTTGCATGGCTTTCCCTCTATTCAGGTTAGGTAAATTTTCTGTAGTTATTTTTTCAGTGTTTTTGTCCCTTGCTCCTTTGCTTCTCCTTCATGTATTCCTATCATTCAAATGTTTTTCTTAATTGTTTTTTAAAATACATTTGATTCTATTATGGTTGTCCCATTTTTTCTCCTCTTTATTCCCCTCTGCCCTGTACCCGGCATCACACCAGCATTCCCCCACCTTAGTTCATGTCCATGGGTCACACATATAAGTTCTTTGGCTTTTCCATTTTCCATACTATTCTTAACATTCCCTTGGCTATTTTGTACATTCAATATATGCTTCTTGCTCCCTGTATCCCCCCCCATTTTTTCCCCTCCCCCTCCCAATCACAACCCTCCATGTAATCTCCATTTCTGTGAACCTGTTCCTGTTGTAATTATTTGCTTAATTCGTTGTTTTTCTTTTTGTTTTTCTAGGTTCAGTTTTTGATAGTTGTGAGTTTGTTGTCATTTTACTTTTCATAGTTTTGATCTTCTTCTTAGATAAGTCCCTTTAACATTTCATATAATAAAGGCTTGGTGATGACAAAGTCCTTCAACTTGACCTTATCTGAGAAGCACTTTATCTGCCCTTCCATTTTAAATGATAGCTTTGCTGGATAGAATAATCTTGGATGGAAGTCCTTGCCTTTCATAACTTTGAATACTTTTTACCAGCCCCTTCTTGCCTGTAAGGTTTCTTTTGAGAAATCAGCTGATAGTATTATGGGAATCTCTTTGTAGATAACTGACTCCTTTTCTCTTGTTGCTTTTAAGATTTTCTCCTTATCTTTATTCTTGGGTAATGTAATTATAATGTGCCTTGGTGTGTGCTTCCTTGGGTCCAATTTCTTTGGGACTCTCTAAGGTCCGTGGACTTCCTGGAAGTCTGTTTCCTTTTCCAGATTAGGGAAGTTCTCCTGCATTATTTTTTCAAATAATTTTTCAGTTTCTTTCTCTTCTCTCTGGCATCCCTATGATTTGGATGTTGGAACGTTTATAGTTGTCCTAGAGGTTCCTAAGCCTCTCTTCATTTTTTTTTTTTTTAATTCTTATTTCTTCATTCTGTTCTGGTTGAATGTTTATTTCTTCCTTCTGCTCCAAATCATTGATTTGAGTCCCAGTTTTCTTCCTGTCACTGTTGGTTCCCTGGATATTTTCCTTTATTTCACTTCGTATAGCCTTCATTTTTTCCTCTGTTTTACGACCATATTTAACCATTTCTGTAAGCATCCTGATTACCAGTGTTTCAAACTCTGCATCTGATTCATTGACTATCTCTTTGTTGCTTAGTTCTATTTTTGAAGCTTTGATCTGTTCTTTCAATTAGGCTACATTTTTTGTGTTTCGGCTTGCCTGTTATGTAGTAAGGGGTGGAGCCTCAGGTATTCACCAGGGCGTGGCAACCCACATCACTTCATTGCAGTGCTGTATTTGGGGGATTTGTCCCAGAGGGAACAATGCCACTTGCTTGGCTCTTGCCCCACTTTCAGTAACTTCCCCTACTACCCACAAGCAAAGTGGGACCTTCTGGAGCTGATTCCTGGATGGATGGGTTTGTGTACATTCTAGGACCCTGTGGGTCTCTCCAACAAACTCTCCTGTGAGGCTGGGAGTTTCTCTCACTGCCACAATGCACACAGGTTTTTTCAGTCAGAGGTTTTGAGACTTTATTTCCCGTGCTGATACCCTGGGTTGCACAGTCTGTCTACTCCCCAGTTGTTCCTCCTGGTTTATCCGCAGGAAATGCGGGATTGCCAGATCCACCAGCCACCGTCTTGCCCACCCCGATACTCCAGGCACAGCTTTGTTGCATGTCCTCTCCACCCCGGCTACCCATCGCTGACATCCTACTGGTCTGGATCAATGTTTCTTCTTTATCTCCTTGGTTGTTAGACTTCCATACAGTTGAATTTTATGGCAGTTCCAGCTGTTTTTTGTTTTTTAATTTCTTGTTATCTTTCATTTGGTTTCGTAAGGAGGCAAAGTGTATCTACCTATGCATCCATTTTGGTTGGAAGTCTGTGATTCAAATGTTGTTACTCTTCCTGTGTTTTGCAGTTCTCTTAAACTGTACTCGTATTTTTTGACTGTTACTGTGCAGCTGCTCTACCTGGTTTTTTTTTTTTTTTTTTTTTACTTTGTCTTCCAGATCACTAATTTGGTCCCCTGCCTCATCCATCCTGCTTGTAATTACTTCTAAAGTATTTTTTAAATTTTTATTTATTTATTTTTAGATAGAAGGGAAGGGAGGGAGAAAGAGAGGGAGAGAAACATTAATTTGTGGCTGCCTGTTGCATGCCCCCTACTGGGTACTTGGCCCACAACCTAGGCATATGTCCTGAGTGGGAATTGAACAGATGACCCATTTTGGTTACAGGTTGGCACTCAATCCACTGAGTCACACCATCCAGGGCCTAGTGTATTTTTTTATTTCAGATATTCCATTTTTTGTCTGATTTTTTAAAAAGATTTAGTATATTTAATTTATTATTCTATTACAGTGTTCCCATTTTTCTCTCCCCTTTACACCATGTCTGCCCTACACACCCCCATCCTCCAACATTCCCCCCACCCTTAGTTCATGTTCTTGGGTTGTACATATAAGTTCTTTGGCTTCTCCATTTCCTATACTATTCTTAACCTCCTCCTACTTTGTGCCTCCTTATTATGCTTCTTATTCTCTGAACCTTTCCCCACTATTCTCCGCCTCCCCCTCCCCACTGATAGCCCTCCATGCGATCTCCATTTCTGTGTATCTGTTCCTGCTCTTGTTATTTGCTTAGTTTTCATTTTTGTTTTTTAGGTTATGTTGTTGATAGTTATGAGTTTCTTGTTATTTTATTGTTCATAGTTTTTGTCTTTTCTATTTCTAAGATAAGTCCCTTTAACATTTCATATAATAAGGGTTTGGTGATGATGAACTCCTTTAACTTGACATTATCTGGGAAGCACTTTATCTGCCCTTCCATTCCAAATGATAGCTTTGCTGCAGAGAGTAATCTTGGATGTAGGTCCTTGCCTTTCATGACGTTGAATACTTCTTTCCAGCCCCTTCATGCCTGCAGGGTTTCTTTTGAGAAATCAGCTGATAGTCTTATGGGCACTCCTTTGTAGGTAACTGTCTCCTTTCTCTTGCTGCTTTTAAGATTCTGTCCTTATCTTTCATCTTGGGTTACTTAATTATGATGTGTCTTGGTGTGTTCCTCCTTGGGTCCAGTTTCTTTGGAACTCCGTGAGCTTTCTGGACTTCCTTGAAGTCTATTTTATTCACCAGATTGGGGAAGTTTTCCTTCATTATTTGTTCAAATAAATGTTCAGTTTCTTGCTTTTCTTCTTCTGGCAGCCCTAATATTTGGATTCAGAGCCCTTAAAGTTGTCCCAGAGGTTCCTGAGCCTCCCTTGATTTTTTTGTACCCTTATGTTTTCCTTGTGTTCCAGTTGGATATTTATTTCTTCCTTTTGTTCCAATCATTAGTATGGGTCTCGGTGTCCTTCCCTTCTTGTTGGTTCCCTGTATTTTTTTTTCCACTTTGTTTAGCCTTCATTTCTTCCTTCATATTGCAAGTATACTCAGCCAATTCTGTGAGCATCCTGATTACCAGTGTTTTGAACTCTGCATCAGATAAGTTTTCTATATCCTTGTTGCTTAGCTCTTTTTCTGGGGTTTTCATCTGTTCCTTCAGTTGCGCCATATTCTTGTCAGTCTGGATGAATATTTCAACTCCTTGGAGTTCCATGAAGTTTTATTTTCTGCCAGTTCTTGTTGTTTATTGTTTTTAAATTGGTTGGCATAATTCTTTTGGTTGTGAGAGGTAGCGAAGCATTTCTACTTATGCCTCCATTTTGGATGGAGCTCAAAAGTCCAGGTATTGTATTGTTCATCTATCCCTGGTTCTTGTTTATAGTTTCTATTTCCTTTTTCATACTGTTGTAGTTCATACTCAGTTCCTTGTAGTTGTCAGTGAGTCCTTGAGCATATTTATCACCATTCTTTTCAATTCTGTATCTGATAGTCTGCTTGCCTCCATTTAATTTAGCTCTTTTACTGGATAGTCAACCATCCTTTTTTATTGTGGTTTCTTTCTTTGTCTCCCCATTTTTGGTGACTCTTTTTGTTTGTTTCTGCAATTCCCAGTGCTCTGCTTTGACAGCTGTCTTCATAGGGTGAGCTTCTGTGGTAGGAGTTCTGTGGGACACAGTGGTCTCTTTGATCTCCTCTCCTGGACAGTCTAGGGTTGCCCTTTCTTCCATTTGTGTTTCTTTCATCTTGTTGTATTTGTGCTTTACTTGTTGGTGGCTCCTTTGTTGGTGGGTTCTCCCCTCCAGCAAGCTTACTGGTATTCACAACTTCTACCTTGTCTTGTATGCTGTTGTACAGGTGTTGGTTAACAAAGCAAACGTACCAAACAGACACCCAAACCTTATCAGACACCCAAACGTACACCAGCAAAAAAGACCCCCCTCCCACATCAGCAGTGTCAACTGCAATAGAACTAAGATTAATAAATATGATGGGGGATTGCAGATATTTTATGATATGACAAAGGAAATATGAGACAACTATAAAAGTGGAAAATGTTATTGAGTGGTAAGAGTGAAGAGAATTGATAAGAGTTGTGATAGAACCAAGGCAAAGAAAGGGATAGAGCAAACTTTACAATGTAAGTAGAACAGGAAGGGCCATGGGAACAGTGGGGTAGAAGGGGGAAAAGTATACTATGAGGTTTTAAGTAAAATTGAAAAGGTGTTGGATCAACAGGAGCAAAATTGCAGAAAACCCACAGAAGGGTTGATAGCAATGACAATTGAATGAATTTTAATAAGGGTGGAATGGGAATAAGAATATTGTAGAAAAGCAAAAAGTGAGTATGAGATGTCTACAGTAAAGAAGAATGATTTTGAGAAGATGGGGGAAACAAACTAATAAAAGTAAGGTGTAAATCTCAGGTTGAGAGAGGGGAAAAAAGAAAAAGAGGGAAAAAAAGAGAGAAAGAAATTTAAAAGAGGAGATAAAAAACGAGATAAAATTCCCTACTCAACGGATCAGGGCAGGGTGAAGGTGAAATGGAGTAAAATAGTGGGAGAGTATTCTATGGGATTTAAAGTACTAACAAGTAGTGAACAATTGGGTGATCCTTTGGAGAAGTACAGCAATAACCATGATATTTCACCCAATTAGCCACTTTTTATAAAAGGTGAAAAAGAGTTAAGACTCTTGTTAGAAGGGAAAAAGAATATGAGCTGACTTTAGAAAGCATAATGCTTATGCGAGGTTAGATAGAGAAGAAATAGTGAGAGTAGGGGAAAGAAACTTGGCATAGTGTGTAAGAAAATAATGTTAACCGCAACAGTAATAAAGGTTAGAAAGATGGTGAAATGGATTAAGACTAGGGAAGGGTGCTGTGTGGGATTTGGAATAACAATAGTGTGGTAAGAAATATATAATCTGAATAAAAAGAATAAAAAGTAAAAAGACCAAGGGTAGTGTGTTATTGGAATACGAGTGAAGTAAAAGAAGAAAAATTTAAATGCAACATGAAAGGGAGGATAAAGAAAACAAACCAAACAACGAAATCAACCAAACAAAATGAAAACATCTAATTAAATGGAAAGAAGAGAATGAAAAAATATGCAGGTTCTGAAGGATATCAAAGTGATATCTGTCTCAGCTGTTGATGTTCACCTTATGACTTCTTTCTGAATCTGTCTCTGATAGTCTCACAGCTCCACATCTTATTGTCCTACTCTTGAAAAAGAAAAAAAAGCCTCCTGCTGACTTCAAACCTGCAATCGGGATTTGCCAGTCTTCCTAGATCCTGCAGGCAGACAGAGGGGGTTGGGCTCTATTCTTTTCCATTCATGTGGTTCTTCAAGGATGGGGGCTACAATAATCACAGGTGCCCAGCTTCCAGCCCAAGCCCTCAGAGTACTGTGCAGCCTACAATGTCCACTCTGCATCTATGCACCAGGCTGGCATTGATAATCCATCTCATTTTGCAACCCTTTTATCAGTCTGTGGGGTGCACTGAATGGGAGCAAATCGTGTCCCACTGTTCCTCTTTGTTGGCCTGGGCACTGCTCAAGCACAACATACAACGCGTCCCTGCAGGGCAGCTCAGTTCCCCTATTGACAAAGTCTCTCTGGGTGCTGCCACCTCTCTGAGCCCTGACTGCCCCCCTTTGATCAATCCATGAGGCACTTTGAGTGGGAGCAAATTCTGTCACCACTCCTCTCTCTTCGCTGGTCTGGCAGCTGTGCTTGCAGTTACCCTGTATGCTCGAGGTTCTTGTACAGTGGCTGAGCTCCCCTTTTGTGAGAATTCCCCTTGGGTGGGGCCTGCCATTTCAAACAAGCACTCTGCTTTCTACACAGATCAGCACTCTGACCAGTGCAGAGTCTATCTTGCTCACAGATAGTGACGGCCCATCTCCTCTCCCACCTCCAGGTGTCACTTGGCTCCCCAATTTCTTTTGTATTGTTCCAGCCAACGACTGGCCTCCCAACTGGTGACTGACATCCCAGCTGGGGTATGCTGCTAGCTGTGTGTCCCTTACTGCCTCTTTATTCCCCTAGTGACTTTAAGCATCCAGGCCTCTCCTGGTGTGGGTCTTAACTTCCCTGCTCTGGGAGAGGAGGGAGCCACTAAGTTGCAATCACTGACCTGGCTCTCCTCCAATGCTCCTGTGGCAGCTGAGGTCTCTGGCGCAAGGTCTGGAACCTTCCTGTTGGCCTACAAATTCTCCTTGCCTTCCTTTTTTAAGTGTCCCCTGCAACCTTTGGCCTCCGAACTTCTTATCAGCTGGGATTCTGTTGGCTGTCTACTTTGTTCTTCTGAAGATCGGCTAGGTATCCCAGATGGGTGCATTAGCAAGTGGATTTAGCTCCCACCTACCTCACCACCATCTTTGATAATTCCCCAGAAAAAATTTTGATAAAATCTAGCACCTATTTATGATAAAAACTCAGCAAAGCGGGAATAGAGAGATCACATGTCCACATAATACAGGCCATGTACAAAAACCTGCAGCCAACATCATATTCCATAGGCAAAAACTAAAATTGTTTCCACTAAGATTAAGTAAAAGACAGCGGTGTCTGTGTTCACCACTCCTATTCAACATAGTACTGGAAGTCCTAGCTACAGTGATTAGACAAGCAGAAGAAATAAAAGGCATCCAATGTGGAAAGGAAGAAGTAAAACGTTCAATACTACAGACATGTTACTGTACATAGAAAATCCTGGAGGCTCCACCAAAAAACTACTAGACCTAATAAATGAATTCAGCAAAGCAGCAGGTTACAAAATCAATACTCAGAAATTGATAACATTCTATACATGAAAAATAAACTATCAAAAAGAGAAATTAAGAAAACAATCGTATTTACTATTGCAACAAAAAATAGGTACCTAGAAATAAATTTATCCAAGGAGATAAAAGGCCTGTACTAAGAAAACTATGACAATGTCAAAAAAAAAGTGAGGGAGGTAAAATAAGTGGAAGCATATACTATGTCCATCATGGATTGGAAGAATTAACATTATTAAAATGTTAACACTACTCAAAACAATCTATAGAATCAACACAATATCTATTAAAATACAAATGGCATATTTCACAGATCTAGAACAATATTTCAAACATTTATATGGCACCAAAAATACCTTAAATAGTTTCAGCAATCTTGAGTAAGAAGAAAAAAGTTGGAGGGACCAGAATGCCTGATATTAAACTATACTCTCGGGCCACTGTAATCAAAACAGTCTGGTACTGCTATAAGAAAACACAGATATATCAATGGAAGAGAATAGAGGTACTCATAAATAAACCCATGCCTTTATGATCAATTAATATCAGACAAAAGGGGCAATTACATACAATGGAGTAAGGACAGTCTGTTCAATAATTGGTGTTCAGAGAACTGGATTAGTACTAGCAAAAAATGAAAATATACCACCAAATTACACCATACAGTAGAATAAAGTAAAAATGTATAAAAGACCTAAATATAAGTCACAATACTATACATATCCTAGTGGAATAAATAGACTATAAATGTCAGATACCATGCATAGCAATATTTTTGCTGGGAAACAAAGGAAGAATAAACAAATGGTGCTACATCAAATTAACAAACTTTTGCAAACTTAAAAAAACCCAAGCAAAACAAAAAAAGTAACCACTGTATGGGAGAACATATTTGCCAATGATATATTGGACAACAGTTAATCTCTAAAATATATAAAGAACTCATATATGACTCAACACCAAGGGGATAAACAATCCAATTAAAAATGAGCAAAGGACCTGAATAGACACTCCTCAAGGAGGACATACAGATGGTACATAGACATATACAAAATACTCAACATCACTAGCCATCGGATAGATGCAAATTCAAACCATAATGAGATATTAACGCACACCTACAAAAATGGCTATCATTAATAAATCAACAAAAACCAAGTGTTGGTGAGGATGTGGAGGAAATGAAACCCTAGTACACTGTTTGTGGGAATGCAGGCTGATACAACCACTCTGGAAAACAGTGTGGAGTTTCTTCATTAAACTAAAACTGGAACTGCCTTTAGAGCCAGTGATCACACTGCTGGAATTATACCCTAAGAATCCTGAAACATCAGCTCAAAAGAACCTATGCACCCCATGTTCACAGCAGAGTTATTTACAATAGCCAAGTGCTGGAAACAGACTAAATGCCCACCAGTAAATAAGTGGATCAAAAAACTATGGTACATTTACACAATGGAATGCTACAAAGCAGAAAGAAAGAAGGAACTCCTACCCTTCATGACAGCATGGATGGAACTGGAGAGTATTATGCTAAGTGAAATAAGCCAGGCAGTGAAAGAAAAATACCATATGATCTCATGTATAGGTATAACCTAATCAATAAAATTAACAAATGAGTAAAACAGAACAAGAGACATGGAAATAAAGAACAAACTTCCAGTGACCAGATGGGAGGAGAGATGGGGATAACAGGGGAAAGAAGGGGGAAGGGGCAAGTCAAAAAGCATGTATAGAGGACCGATGGGCATGGACAACAGGTGGGGACTGACTGTGGGAGCTGAGGGTTGGTGCAGGACAGAGCAACGGGGGTAAATTTGGGACAACTATAATTGACCAACAATAAAAAAATAAGGTAATAAGAATTTAAATGTGAAAAGATGAATGACAATTATTCATAAAATAATAATAGTAAACGTTTACCATTTTGTTCATGTTCTGAAGTCACTGTATTCTATTTTTTCTTATTGTTCAAGTACAGTTGTCTCCATTTTGCCCCAACTAGAAACATAAAAAAATATGTGTATCTTTTACTAAGAGCAGCCCTCCAAGCTAAAATTAAATAAATAATCCTTGTTTGGTGATTCAGAAAAATTCACTGAAGCTCTATGCAGTCTCTCATAATGCCTGCTAGTACACTGATACAGAACTTTTTCTAAAACACTCACCACTCACCTAGTAAGGAAGTCTGCACTACGAAGGGCCTATCTTCCAGAATTTTTGTGGGGTCCTCCCTCATAATAAAGGCCATATGTGCAAACCCAAACTAACATACTCAATGGGGGAAAACTGAAAAAGTTTTCCTTAATATCAGTAACAAGACAAAATGTCCACCTCTACCATTTCAATTCAACATAATATTGGCAGTACTAGTAAGAACAATCAGACAAGAAAAAGAAATAGAGCACATTCAAGTTGGAAGAGATGTATTCAAACTGCCATTTTTTGCAGGTGACATTATACTTTAGAGCAAATCCTAAAGATTTCACTAAAAACTATTAAAAATGCGAAATTCAGTAAAGAAAAAGGATAGAAATTAATATTCAGAATGTCGCATTTTTATATACCAATAAAGAACATTTACAATTGCATTAAAAATATCTAGGAATAAATTTAACCAAGGAGGTAAAAGTCTTGTACTTAGAAAATTATAAGACATTAAAGGAAGAAATTGAAGAAGATACAAGTAAATGAAGCATATACCATGCTCCTGTATATGAAGGATTAACATCATTAAAATATTCATACTATCCACAGATTTGATCAAATCCATGGACTTAATGCAATTTCCATAAAAATACCAATGGCATTTTTCACAGAATTAGAACAAATAATTCTCAAAATTATATGGATCTACTTAATACCTTGAATAGCCACAACAATCTTGCAAAAGAACATGGTTGGAAGTATCACAGTACCTAACATCAAACTATATTACAAGACTATAGTAAATATAATAGCATGGTAATAGCATAAAAACAGACACACAGATCAGTGGAATAGGGAACCCAGAAATAAACCCACTCCTGTAGGGTCAGTTAATCTATGACAAAGGAGGCAATAATATAGAATTGGGTAAAGGCAGTGTATTCAATAAATGGTATTGTGAAAACTAGACAGATATATGAAACTCGGCCACCGTCTTAGACCACATACATTAATAAATTCAAAATGGATTACAGACTTAAATGTAACCTAAAACCATACACTCCTAGACAAAAACATAGGAAGTAAACTCTCTGGCATTACTTTTTGTATAATTTTTAAACATGTCTGCTCCAGCAAGAGAAATAAAAGAAAGCTAAACAAATGAGACTACATCAAACTAAAAATTTTTTGCACAGTGAAGGAAACAATCAACAATATGAAAAGAAAATCTACTGAATAGGAGAAAACATTTGTTAATCATACACCCATTAAGGGGTTAATATCTAAAAAAAATAAGAAATTCATGTAACTTAATACACACACATACAAAACCACACTCCAATTAAAATTGAGTAGAGGGAGGACTTCCGGCAAGATGGAGGTGTAGGTAGACACACCGTGCTTCCTCACACAACCAAAAGAGGAAAAACAGCAATTTAAATAAACAAAAACAGCCAGATCTGACAGAAAATCGAACTGGGTGGAAGTCCGACAACCAAGGAGTTAAAGAAGACACATTCATCCAGTAAGCGGGGCAAAGCCAGGCGGAGAGTGTGAGGCGAGCGGCGGGGGGGGGGGGGGGGGGGGGGGGGGGGGGGGGGGGGGGGGGGGGGGGGGGGGGGGGGGGGGG